>JAABKJ010012429.1:0-10525 GCA_011634705.1 Andricus grossulariae
AAAAGTATCCAGAGGTAAAACCTTCACCTTCAACTCTTTCGTCTACTGTGTAAGTTCATCCACGGCTAGAAGCCGGACTCCAAGGTACAGTGTTCTGCGATGTCACCTGGCATAAATTTCCCGCTCTTGCTTATCTTCTGGGACAAACGGACCAGGAGTGAATGAGTTACACGTTCCGGCTGCGTTGGGATTGTTGCTTCAAAGTCTCATGATCGTAGCTTCCGGAGCCTAAAACTTCTTAGATAATAGCTATGTTTTATTCTCTTTTCATATTTTATCTCTAGGTTTCCTAAGTGGAAAATCATACGGCTAAAGAAAAAAAATGTAGAAAAAGAAAAGAATAAAAATAAGAATCATGCATTTGGAGAATGTAGAATGTAAAATAAATATTTAAAATTGATGATTGACAAAAATTTGAGTATATTCTTGAAAAAATCTCACTTTTACGCATTTAGATAAAATTATTCATTACTGGGCTGGCTGCAGTTTTTCGACAGTTTCAAGCAAACCAATATTAATTTTTCTAAACAAAAAGAAAATCCGAATCCTAAAATCCCATTATAACTTTTGAAATATTTTCAAATAAACTGAAATCGGTTGCAATGTGTTGAAATGCCTTGAAATTTGCAGACTCCCCTGAAATCTTCAAAATACTTGGAATTCCTATAAAATAACTTAAATCCCTATAAATCTTTCAAATCTCTTAAAATTCTACGTGATTTATTAAAAATAGTAAAACAGTTGAACTTTTAATAAAATAACAAAATTTTCAACTAATAATATAATCTTTCAAGAGAATGAAACCGCAAACAAATATAAATAGAAACACAAAGCAAATTGATTATGGCAGAGATATTATATCAGGATTGTCGCAAAACTATATTTTCAAAATTTCCTAATATTTTCACCAATTTTGTATTTTCCCTGAACATTAGTATTCATAGACCGCAATCTTAATCTTGCAATATTTTTAACACAGAATCTTCCATAAACGCAATAAAACAATTTCATATTTATATTCAAATATATAAAATGTATCATCCTTCACACTTACTTAAAATGCCTTTTATAGAAATTCCTTGAATTGCAAGATTTTTTTCAAAATCCCTGAATGAAGAGCAAGGAAGTTATGCTCAATTATCATATTTGAAACATCTGGTTTAGACAGAAAAACTTTTTTCATCGCCATAATTCAAAGTTGATGCTCGAATGGAAAAGTGTTTTTGATCCTAAATTTTCAAATGAAGTAATTCTGACAATTTTGGTAAAAAACTCGTAAAGCTGGGACAGCGATATTGGGACAGAACTTCCCTTTTACAGCTCGAAAAATTATCATTTAAAATACAAAATTTGATTTGTCTGAGTTGTCATTATTTCTATTTTCAAATTGATCAAAATGAAAAATCTAGTTTGTCTATTATTTAACAAGTCACTAACGATTCCTCTATCAGGAAGCAAATACATTTGCTGAAAGGAAACAAAGATTTTTGTGAAGTATTCAATTTTTCGTGCTCTTTTCAGCTAGAGCGAGGTAAAAATTAATAACATATAACAAATATATCGGCCATATTGATTCCCCCATCAACTGGAAAACCGCGCTACTCAGACTGAATTACTTCCGGCAATATGCCCAACCAATCAGATTTTTCCGCGAAAATTCAAAAAGCATACTTTTTAAACATTAAGAGGAATGCAAACGTATTTGAAAAAACTTTCCTTTCCTAATTAAATTAGTTTTTTAGTGTTGTTTAAATTTGAATATGAAAAAAAAATTGAAAATATGCATACAGCCCCATTTCTCAAATTTCATTTCACTTTTCTTCCAAAGTTTACGAGAAATATCTTAAAATCCTTTGTAGTTTCTTCAAATCTTTGGAAAACGTAAGAACATTTTGAAAGGCTGGTATAAATCATTCGAAATTCCTTCAAATATGAATTAAACTAAACTTATATCTCGAAGTTTTTTTGAAAAACGGTTTGAATACCCTAAAAATCTTGCTTGTTCCAAGAGATCCTTGAAGATTCAATTATATCCTTTAAATCTTGTGAAATCTCTTAAATACTTTAAAATTCCTTGAAATTATTTCAAATCCTACAAAATTCTCTGAAATCGTTTGAAATTTTTTTTCAACTCTTGAAATACTTTGGAATCTCTTAAAATTGATTCAATTTCTCTAAAAACCATGTTTAAACCCCCCTAGAAATATTTCAAATCGCTTGAAATTCTTGAAGATTTATTAAGGTCTGGTAAATATTGTGAAATTGCTTGAAATTCTTCAAAATCTTTGGTATGGCTAGGAATTCCTGAAAATATTATTTCATTTTTCTTCTCAAATTCACTGGAAATATCTTGAACTCCTTTGGTATAAAGGTATAGATCATTTGAAATCACTTAAACATAAATTAAATGAAACCTCTTCATTAGAGATCTGTAAAAAAAACGGTTTGAATCTCTTGAAATTTTTCCAATCCCGTAAAATCCTTAGAGATTTGTTAAAATCCTTCACATCTTGTAAATTTCCTTTAAATACCTTAAAATCCAAATAAGTCTTTGGAAATCCTAAAAAATTCTTTGAAATCCCTTGAATTTTTTTCTAACTCTTGCAACACATTGGAATCCCTTTAAATCTCATTAATTTTATTTGTTCTTCAATGTTCGCCCTCTTAGACGAAGAAAGTGTGGATCTCGGGACAATGAAGGTGCGTGGGTTAGCGTTTGCAGATGATAAGGTTGTTATGGCAGAGTCAATTGAAGACTTGTAAAGCATGTTGAGTAAACTGAGATTCGTTTTTCAAAGTCCACCAGAAATATTTTTAAATCTTTGGAAATCCTATAACGTTCTTTAAAATCCCTTTAAAAGTTGAAATGTTTGTAAATCCCATAAAATCTTTTTCGAAACCTCAAAATCCGCCTAAGTCCGTTGAAACTATTAGAAATCCCCTAAAATCTTCTGGAGGCTTTAAAAGATTGCATGGAATTCACAATGATTGGGGACTGATTAAATTATTATTTTCCCATTTTTATTTTCTTTATTGAGTAATGTGAAATCTATTAAATTGTTATATAATTCTATTTTTCAATTGTGAAGCAATAACTGATAAATGCTTTCTGCAGCAATTTGGTCTTTTAATTTTATCAATAAACTTGAAAATATTACACAAATCGCTTTCGTTTATTAAACTCTTAAAATAAGCAAATCTTTTCAGAAATATCTTAACAATTGTATTTTGTGCTTTCAGTTAAAATTATCAACACCTAAAAAGAGCTTATGTAAGTATTCAGACTAAAAACTTATTTCAAGAAATTATCTCACATAAAAATTAAAAATTTGGTTTTTAAAACTAAATTAAATTAATACTGACGTTAAAGAATTATATTCTATTTGTTTATTTTGATACTTCTGTATTCACACTACTGTTATTAATCTAAAAATCAAATTGTCCATCACCTTTATGGCAAAAATTTTTCGGCAAGGGAACATTTTTTATCAGTTTATCCTTGTCAAGCTGAAATTTTGTTTAAGACGTTGAAAACCAACACAAAGTGTTCCTAAAGTAGAAGCATATTGTTAATTAACTATCAAATTCAAATTTAAACTTTTGTGACTAATAGTTCACAGAACATGAATTTGTTAATCAGACGCAGTATGTGTTTAGAAGAGCATATGCTTTAATGATTGTTAATTGTTATAAAAAATATTCGAATCTTATTATCTTGATAGGTCTTTAAATGAGGAGGCTGAAAGTATTATAAAACATTTTTCACAAAATTAAAATTCTGAAAATAGCTGAGTGGGGAGAGAAATAACTTTTTCTTGAATCATTGAAATATTTTGAGGAAAAATGTTTCTATCAAAGTATCTATTTGAGAGCCCTTTAAATACCTTGAAATCTAAGGGCTATTCGTTTCGAAAATCTCGTTCAAAATCACTATAGAATCAGGATATGAAATATTGAGAATCACAAAAATCAGATTCAAATCTCGCCAGAAATCTCGAAAATCTTTTAAATCTTCAAAAATCTTCACGAATCTTGAAAGGATCTGCGAGAGATCTTATGAAGTCCAGCTTGTCACACAATTAAGAAAATTGTCTTGAAATCTTCTAGATTCTTTTCCGACGTATCGTTAAATCTTCAAAACTTGAAATTAATCTTCTGAAATAGACCTTCAACATTTTTTATTTTCCCGGAAATATTATTTTCGGTACCAGTAATTTTTGGTTACCGATACCGACAATTTTTTTTTAACTGTTACCTACAATGTACAGAGTGGTAGTAACATTCTAAGAACATAATTATTTCCCAATACTAAACAAACAAATTTATTGATGGTGCACAAAATTTGTAAACTTTATTAAGAGATAAATATATATAGGACCGTTCAAAAAAAAGACGCAACGCTTCTCTTCTTGTTGAAAGGGATTTTTTGTAGATTTTATTTTTAAAAGTTAAAATTTAAGGTATAAATCAACTTCAAGTAATAAAAAGCCAATTAGTTTTTAACAACGCAGAATACGAGATTTTCGAGACGTACACCACTTACACCACTTTTTTATACAGATTTTCTTTTGAATAAAAATTTAAAATTTCGTAATGTAGGTATATTTTCAAAGTTTTTTGTTTATTTCGTTGTTGAGGTTCTATAAATATGATTTTCTTACAGGTTTCTTAAGAAATTTCAACAAGATTTTTGAAAATTTCAGATATGTCGAATCAACATTTTAACATAAAAGTTAATCTTTAACCAAATAGTTGAACTTTTAACTAAAAAAGATGAGTTCTCTAGAAAAAATGTAATATTAGATATTTAAATCTGAAAATATTTTTATTGTTGATCGAAAACAGTTTAATTCATCCCAAAAATACTAATTTTCAACAAAATAGTTTAATCAACCAAAACGTATTAGTTTTTGACCAGTTATATTTTCAATCAAAAAACATTCATTATTTTCCAAAACAGAAGTATTTTCTACAAAAATTTAATTTTTTAATCCGAAAATATAAATTTTTCACAAAAAAAGTACATTTTCAAACAAACAATTAAAATTTCCACTAAATATATGAGTTTTCAACGATATACATGATGCTTCTATCAAGATGACTAATTTTCTGCCATTAAAAAAAAAAAAACTTTCAACTACAATGATAATTCTTGAACCAAAAAAATACTCACTCCCACTTTTAACTAACTTTCAGAATTGAGCTGAAAAATATTTTAAATTTTAAATGAAAAAGATTCAAATTCATCCGAAAAGATAAATTTTCAAAAAAAGTTTCGAATTTCCATCCAAAAAATATTTTGTAATGCAGAATAAAACAACTTTTAGGCAAATCATAATTTGAGGGAAAAAATCATTTTTAGAACAAAATAAAAATTTCGAGTGACAATATTTTTAAATTTTTTTCGTTTATTTGCTTTTAGGTTATACTAAAACAATTTTCCTATGTCTCTCCAGAAAAAGTTAACAGATTTTTGAAGATTTCAAATATGTCGATAAAGTATCTAGAAAATTTCTAGGATTTCTTTTTGTTTCACAGGATTTCACCAAATTTCAGGAAAAATTTAAGTAGTTCAAAATTTATTTAATACATTTTAATGCTTGTAAAAAATTTGAGAAGATTTTATAAATGTTCGGAAATCTTTTAAAGTTTTGAAATATTTTTAAGCTCTTCAAAATTCAAAAAATTCCTAAATATCTTTTAAATTGACTCAAATTATTTATAAAATTGTTTCTCAATCCTCCCGATTTATGTTTGACTATTTTGGAAATCTTTTCTAATGTTTTCATATTTTTATTTTTTAAATATTCTCTTGAAATTGAGTCTAAAAAGTAGAGAAGCAATTTAAATATTCCGAGGAGTATCTCTTCGAGGGTTTTCAAATTTTTTTATTTTTTTATTTTGAAATTGTTTAAAAATTTCTAAATATCTTTTAACATAATTCGAAATTTCCTATAATTGTAAAAAACATTCTGCAAAATTAAAAATAATGTGTATGGCAGTGGGGTCACACTTTAGAAATCTTCTAAAATCTACTTTTTGTTTTCATTAAAATTATTTTTGTATCCTATCAAAACTTCTAAATATCGCTTATATTCTTTCTGGAAATTCTAAAAAAAATGGTATTATTTTAAATGTTTAAAATTCTTTAAAAGCTTCAAAACTTTATTTCAGAATGTTCAAAAATCTACATTTTGTTTAAAATTTGTCGGACCGGCAATTTTTATTACCGTTACCTCCAGTCTAAATATTCCCTAAACTAAGATATTCTAAGTTTTTATCCATAATTTGATTTTTCTCATCTCTGCGAATGTGTAAAAAAGTTTAAAAATCATATTCAAAACGTTAGGAACAGAATGCCTTTATTATTAAAGAATCATTTACAATTTAAAGTTTCTCTGTTAGAAATAGAGTCTCTCGAATTGAAATTCCTTATTTGGAATTCGCAAATTACAAAATTTTCGAAAAGTTGAGAAAATGAACTGTAAACAGTCACTTGAAGCAATTTTATGCATTATGTAACTAATCAGGTAGTAAACATCAATAAACGGGAAATTTCGAGAATTTCGTTTCACATAATTTGTTTGATGCGATTCTTCATTTTTGAATAGGGTAGGTGAAAAACATTATATCATGATACAATTATATATATATATATATGAATAAAAAATTTTCGTTAAGGCCTATTCCGCTTCTTTTGGTGTTAAAAAATTTGCCGACATGTTTCAACCTGCAACATCAGGTCCTTTTCAAGGTTTATTCTTGAAGGAAAAATACATGTGTTGAAAATAGCAAAAATAATGGAGAGTATTTGATCTATACATATGCAAATCATCGCTGTTTACTCATTTTAAAGAAAGAAAAGAAAAACCGCTGAACATTATTAACGAACATTATTTGTCATACACATTCGTCAAATAATATATATATTTAAAAACTTTTAGGGTTTGTCAAAATCATCAGGGTTCCAAAATTTTAACAGAGAGGAAGTTCTATCTCAACTGAAATAAATGTTTGACTTGACGCCTGATGGTTTGACGCAAGAATGTAACGTTGATTTCGAAAGTGTCTGGTCCAACATTGGTTGTCGCAGCTGAATTTTACAGGACGGGCGATCGTAGCCCGGTCCGCAAGCCAGCATTTGAGTAGTAGGGATGCGTCAACGAAAAGTACCCCCTCCACTCACCACTACACTTTTAGGCACGTGCCAGCGTAGCTCACGGACACGTCGCGTATAGCCGTAGTGGTAAGTGGTGGGTCTGGCTTTCGGAGGCCTCTCGTTCGGTCTCCACGTACGCTTATCATGCCTATTTTTGTAGCTTAATAACAAGAAAAGTATTCAACTTGAAAAATTTGTGATCATTGGAAATGAAAGAGTAACTCAAAAACTATCGATTGGCGTAAGAAAATGAAAATCGATTTTTTCCGCATTAGGTCCCTTTCTTCGCGGACGATCACATATGTGTCCAGCATGAAATCCACCTAATCTAAAATATCTTTATAGGGACACCTTGCACGTCATCATACAAATTAAATGAATTGAAAGAAGCGAAAGAAAATGTGCAAAAAGTGGATAGAGGAAGAGGAAAGGAAAAATATATTGACAGAAAAGGAATTGTTAAATCGAAATTAGCAAGAAATAAAAAATTATTAAAGACAGTCAAAGACCTGGTGGATGTTATCGATAGCAATGCAGATCCAGTTTATAAGATATTAAAAAAAGAAAGGAGAACTTTGAAGGATCAATCAAAAAATAGACCACCACTTATAAATTCCAAGTTGGAGGAAAAGTTGGACAAGTCAATGGAAGTGGCTTTGAAAAGGTACAAAAGAACGCACGGAACTTGGGAAGTAACTGTGAAAAAACCAGTTTCTGATCACTTGGAAGAACCACCTAGAAAGAAGAAGAAAAGGCCCGTTTTTTGAAATATTAATTAATTAATTACACACAGTTTAAATTTTGTTAAATCACGTGCACGAAATATATGACAGAGTGTAACCGGAAACAAATATATGTAGATTGTTTTGAAGAAACCTGTTTCAATAAAAAATAGTAGGAAATCGTAGGCATATTCAATTTTGGCAGGTTTTTCTTCAACATATGTTGTTAGCAACTGGGAGGGTACACATGACCACCAATACCGACGGCTACCGCGCGACCATTAGATCGCTGACGCCCACCGCACGACCACAACCCCACCGCGCGCTCTGAAGACCACATTATATCTAATTCTAAAAATGCCTTCCAATTTTACACTACTCTTTTAATCTCAACACATTCGCAATTCGAATGTTTAACTAAAAAAATATCAATTTTCAATCAAAAACCAAATAGTTTAATTTTCACTCAAAACGAAAAACAATTGAAATCAAATAAAAATACCACTTTTTATGAAAATACATTAATTTTCAACTAAATAGTTGAATTTTCAACCAAAATAGATCAATTTTCAACCAAAAACGAAATATTTAAATTTACAGTTGAAAGATTACTTTTCATCCAATAAGAAACGAATTTTCAACCAAAAACATTTTTTTTCCAAACAATTTAATTCAAGTACAACAATTTCCCACCGAATAGTTGAATTTACAACTAAAAAAAAATGAATTTTCTATGAAAAACGAAATAATTACATTTTCAGTTAAAACGATTATTTTTTATACCATAAGAAACCAATTTTCATGAAAATAGTTGAATTTTCAAAAAAAAAAAAAAAAAACACACACAAAACATTTTAATTAAAAAAAAAATTTTGAATTCAAATAAAAAGACGACTTTTCAATAAAATACATGAATTTTGAACCAAACAGTTTAATTTTCAACTTTAAAATATCAATTTGCAACCAAGAACAAAATAGTTAAATTTTCAGTTAAAATGATTACTTTTCATCCAATGAAAACAAATTTTTCCAAAATTAGTTGAATTTTCGACCATGAAAATTTAAATTTTCTTCAAAACAATTGAATTCAAACAAAAAAGACGACTTCCTAATAAAATACATCAATTTTCCACGAAATAGTTGAATTTTCAACTAAAAAAGATCTTTTCAACCAAAAACGAAATAGTTACATTTTCCATTAAAATGATTATTTTTCGTCCAATAAGAAATGAAGTTTTACCAAAATAATTGAATTTTCAATCAAAAAAATTGTCATTCAAAACAAAAAACAATTCAAGTCAAATAAAAAGACGACTTCTCAACATAATGCATAAATTTTCAACTGAATAAATAGTTTAATTTTCAACTAAAGAAAAATCAATTTTTAACCAAAAACGAAATAGTTAAATTTTCAGTTAAAACGATTACTTTTCATCCAATAAGAAAAGAATTTTCACCAGAATCATTTTTTTAAACTATCTAATTCAAATACAAGAATTTCCCACCCAATATTTGAATTTACAACTAAAAAATAAAAAAATTTCAATCAAAAACTAAATAGTTACATTTTCAGTTAAAACGATTACTTTTCATTCAATTAAAAACAAATTTTCATCAAAATAGTTGAATTTTTAACAAAGAAACATCTTAATTCAACAAACAAAATTTGAATTCAAACAAAAAAGACGACTTTTCAACAAAATACATGAATTTTTAAGCAAAGAGTTGAATTTTCAACTAAAAAATATAAATTTGCAACCGAGAACGAAATAGTTGAATTTTCAGTTAAAATTATTACTTTTCATTCAATGAAAAACAAATTTTCACCAAATTAGTTGAATTTTCAACCATTAACATTTAAAAAATGTTTGAAACAATTTAATTCAAATAAAAAAGACGACTTTTCAATAAAATACTTAAATTTTCCATCAAAATGTTGAATTTTCAACTAAAAAAAGTATTTTAATTTAAAACAAAAAACAATTGGAGTCAAATAAAAGCACCACTTTTCAACAAAACACTTTAATTTTCAACCAAAAAAAATTTCATTCAAAACTACTAAAGTCAAATAAATAGACGACTTTTCAACAAAATACATTAATTTATTAACTAAATAAATATTTGAATTTTCAACTAAAAAATATCAATTTTCAACCAAAAATGAAGTAGTTAAATTTTCATTTAAAACGATTACTTTTCATCCGATAAGAAATGAATTTTCGCCACAAAAGTTGAATTTTCAACCAAAAACATTTTATTTCTTTTTAAAACAATTTAATTCTAATACAACAATTTCACTCCAAATAGTTGAATTTACAAATTAAAAAAAAAATCAATTTTCAATCAAAAATGAAATAGTTAAATTTTCATTTAAAACAAGAAACAATTGAAGTCAAATGAAAAGACGACTTTTCAACAAAATGCATGGATTTTCAACTAAATAAATAATTGAATTTACAACTTTAAAAAATCAATTTTCAAAGAAAAACGAAATAGTTACATTTTCAGTTAAAACGATTACTTTTTATCCAATAGGAAAATTAATTTATTTTGTTGAAAAGTCGTCTTTTTATATGAATTCAAATTTTTTTGTTTAATTAAAATGTATTGTTTTATTTTTATTTTTTAAAGTAAACTATTTTCA
>JAABKJ010012430.1:0-10524 GCA_011634705.1 Andricus grossulariae
TTCGCCAAATAGCATGTAAACTTTAACAGCGGAAAATTTTACATGCAACAAAATTTAACTTTAGTTTTTTCTGTGATTAGAGTTCTGCAATGCCATTCAAAAAAAAATAAATAAAATATATAAAAAAATATATATTATTTTTTTAATGGCAAAAGAACTTTAATTGTAATTATTACAAAATCTCGTAAATCATAACGTCACCATATAACCTATAATCAAATATATAAGGATTAATAGGGAAATAGATCAAGGATCTACACTGACAAAAAAGGATTACTTGTACCAGGTGAATTTTACTTGACTGAAGTAAGTGAAAGTCCTGATTATTATCAAAGAAATATTTATTTGAGGCAAATAAATATATGCACTTTCAATGACAAAAATAATTTCTTTTAGGCAGAAAAATGTTAATAGCATTAAGTTAACATCGTTTGATTAAAAAATACGACCTATTGGTCGGAGGAAAATATGTGTTTGAATCAAAGAGATATTAAGTGAAAACAAACAAATATTGATGAAAAATCCACTTACAGCAGGAATCGAACTTGGGTCCGTCGAGTGTAAAGTCCACAGCGATGACCACGATTCTGTAGTAACATGGAAATTCTAAGGTTGAAAGTGGCATTTAACTCTCACTATAAATGCCAAAGAAATATTTCTTCAAATCAAAAACATGGATATTGAATTTAACAACATATTTCTTTAATATAAAGAATTATTAAATCGGAACAAATTACGCCAAATTACTAAATATTTTATTTAAAAAAATAATAACTTCGTTGGAATAAGTGTATTCGTTGTGAATAATTTAATTCTAGTAAGCAAATGAAATATTTCGTTCAACAGGCTTTGCAGGTTAAAAAATTTTTTTTTTCTTATATAATATTTTCAAACAAGAATTATAAAGGGGGAGGATCGCCACTGAAGGATAGTCCAATATTGTGTTATTACTTATTACTCTAGCTTTATGAAATGAACTGGTACATGCTAAATACATTAAATACCGTGGAGTTTATTGAAAAAAACCATCTTGATGGAAAAAGGCAAATTACAAGTTGAACTTTAAGTTACTGCGATACATGGATTTTCCCACGATCTTTAGTCTAAGAAGTTCGTTTTCGAACTAACTCCCGCTGGTCAGAATTGCAGATTCATAAGCCCATCTTACCCTAAGGTGGGGAGGGACTGCCGGGCCAGGTCAGGAAGAAAAAGGGTCTGTCTGGGAAACTTACAACTAGTTCTATCACATAATGAGAAATTCTAAAGCTATGGCTGTAAACGGATAAGACGAAACACAATATTTGAGTAGGATATACGGAGCTGAAATATTGAGGACATGAAAGCACATATTTAGTTCAGGTAGTAAGCTTATTCTTGATCCGCAGTTTTCGAATACTACGGTTTCTGATACTTAAAATATTCTTAGAATTAAAAAAAATAATACAACTATCAACATGCAGCACCGCTTGAACTAACTTGTTCAATAACAATCTAAGGATAGAACCAAATGATTCTAGACATCGTATAGGCTGCTTACAAATATGACTTGATGTGATTACAGCAATATCAATCTAGCGATTAAAACTACCGACGCTTACACAGAGAATTGTGATTGTACTTAACAGCAAAGGAAAGAACCCAAGCTAAGCATTCAATTGACATTAATAGGTGAAGGTGACAGTTTTTTTATGCTTCGCTTATATTCGCCGAGAACGGTTTCCATACTGGCAGTTCATACGACTTTTTCTGAGCCAGGGTGAATTTCGATGATGCGTCCGAGATTCAAACGCCAAGGCGGAATCTTGTCTTGCTGTAGAATTACTAATTCGCCTACACTGATGGGTGTTGTAGCACCCGTGAGCCATTTCTTACGTACTGTTTGCTCGTGGACATATTCTTTATGCCAGCGAGACCAGAAGCATTTTCTTAATTGGTGGACATGCTGCCAGTTTGACAATCGATTCGCAGGCATCCCTTCAAGGCTTCTCTCTGGTAGGCTAGTCAACGAGTCCCCGATAAGGAAATGTGCGGGCCTAAGAGCTGTCAAGTCATTTGAGTCAGAGGGCAAAGGAGCTAAGGGTCATGAATTTAATATCGCTTCTATTTCGATCAAATATGTGGAGAGCGCTTCAAAGATGAGAAGCACTTCCCCAATTACTCGACGCATGTGATGTTTTAAAGACCATAGTGATGCCTCTCAGAGACCACTAAAGTGAGGGGACCTAGGAGGGATGAGATGTCACGTCACATGCTCATGCGTGAAAAATCTCGAAACTTTCTTATTGTGTTCGTCAGATTGTAAAAGTGAGCATATTTCACTTATTTCGTTCCTTGCTCCCTGAAAATTAGTAGCATTGTCAGAGTCTAAATCAGAGCTTTTTCCTCTCCGAGCAAAAAATCTTCTTAACGAAGCTAAAAGTGCCTCAGTTGTGAGGTCGCTTGCAAGTTCGATGGGTACTGCCTTTGTCGCGAAACAAATATAGATCGCGACATAGACCTTGATTTTGTTTCGATTTCTGTGGCGTTTTTCCTTAATGTAGAAAGGGCCACATTAATCGACTCCTGTTTGCAAAACTGTTCGTTTGTACACGAGACGACTTTTCGGGAGGTTGCCTATTACATAATTAGTTGTTAATTAATTGCCTATTACATCTTTACATTTGCGCGACAACAAACAATACATTTGTGAATCACATGCTTCACAGCGTTTCGGCCATCGATTATCCAATAACGTTTGCGAATCAAATAATGTGTCCCTTGAGCACCGACATGATAACTTTGGATGTGCTGTTCACGGATAATTAGGGTGGTTAGATCGTGTTTTCGCGGCAATAAAGCAGGACGTTGCTCGTAATAAGTTAAATCAGGATTCGCAAGACTGCCGCCAACTCTCAGTATATCTTTAGGATCAAGAAATGGAGTTAGGGGAGCAAGCTTGCCCTTAATGGGTCTTCCCGACTTCAGTACCTTTAATTCTTCAAAAAATATTTCTCGCTGCAGAAGCTTGACAGCGGACTCAGTCACATGTTCAAGTTTATCTATTGACAGGTTTTCCTTCGAATTTTTATTCTTAGATAAATTGTAATAAAATCGCCAACAGTAGGTTAACACGCGTATTAGTTTTCCCAAGGAAGAAAACTTCCCGAATAGAATCAATGATTCCTTGTTAGTGGTCGCGGCGCTCAAAATGATGGGGCGTCTTTCTGGGATCTCTTCTATTTGAAATTTAGATTGCGGCCAGCTGTCCTCGGATTTAGTGAGCCAAGATGGTCCATAGAACCATAAATAATTATTTATCAATTGAGATCGGCGGGGTTTTGTTCAGAATTTACGTGACGCCATTCGTATGGAGCCGTAAGCTTCTGAATCTCCTAAACACGATTAACCCCAAATGTTTTTAACGTGTGTGGTGGAGTATTTATCCAACTTAGGGTAATAGTCGAGTCGGACCAGGAAACTATTCTCTCAAAGGTGATTCTGCGTAAGGCTTTAACCATGCTTTCATATAAAATTGATAATAATAATGCAGCACAAAATTCCAATCGTGGCAAAGAGATTGATTTCAAGGGGGCTACTCGAGATTTTGCATAATAATTTTGGCACTTACCAGAATGGGACCCAAAAGGTCGAGTGGGTCAAATAGCTGAGCGATTTCTGATAATATTATTTATTTTGTAACCGTTTTTGCTTAGGGTTGATTCACGGTATATCTTAAAGCGTCCTCTAGTGGATTCCAGTGAATACCAAGCGTTTTCGTAGTGGAACCTAGCTCTAAAGGAAGGTGTGTGCTTTAGGAGCGATCAGGTAACGAGTCGATGAGGGATGGTTGATTAGAGGCCCACTGTCTCAGAATAAAGCCTCCTTTACGTGTGAGCTGAATTAATTTAGCTATGAGGCTTTTGTCTTCGTCTAAGGTATGCGCACCGGATAGCAAATCATCGACGTACAGATTCTCTTTCAAAATGATTGAGGCTCGAGGAACGGAATCGGCTTCGTCGTTTGCTGATTGTGCTAGAGCTCGTGTCGCTAAAAAGGATGAGGCAGAAGTGCCATACGTTACTGTATTGTGATTATAAATTTTGACAGGCTCCGCAGAATTTTCACGCCACAAGATTCTTTGATATTTTCTGTCCTCAGGATGGATCTTTATCATACGATACATTTTAGCGATATCGGCTGGGAAAACACAAGCTTGGGAATAAAATCGGATGGGCAGCGGAAAAAAATCATCTTGTATAGTTCGTCCGGTCATCAAGGTATCAGCAAGCGATAGACCGGTCTCGGTTTTTGCTGAGGCATCGAAAAATACGCGGAGTTTCGTTGTCAGACTCGATTCCTTGATTATCGGATGATGCGGTACAAAATATCCATCAAAATGAGACGCATCGCTTTTCTCGGACATATGGTTTAGCGTCACAGATTTCTGCATAAATTGAACATTTTGATTTTTCCCACATTTATTTTTATCTGGAGAACGTTCAAGCAAATAGAATCTTTTTAAGGCAGAGGGACAAGAAACACCCAGTTGGTTCTTGCTTTCCTTAAAAGGCAGTCTTACGATATACTGACCAGTGTCCGTGTCGCGAGTATAATTTCCATAGAACTGTGTTTTGGCGGCGTTGTCTTCATCGGACATAATCAATTTTCGCGGTCCCTCTTCAATTTCCCAAAATTTGCTTATTTAGGTATGAAGCGAATTCATGGAAACGTTGCACATCGTTTTCTTGGGTGGTTCCTCACTAGGAATCGGTCCCGCTACTATCCAGCTGAACACGGTTTTTTGCAGTACAGCCTCATTATTTAAAGGAATTCTGCCGACACATAATAGTTTGTAAAATAGACGCGCCCCGATTAGCGCATCAACCGGAGCTGATTTGTCAAAAGCGGAATCAGCAAGACGAATATTATGCGGGATTGATAGACGTTTTTCATTTACGCGATTCGATGGTAGACTAGCTGATATACATTCTACCAGCAAAAAGGTGAGATCAGAACTAAATTTGTTAATCGTTGATTCGATGGTAGCGTTAATTCTTTCATTGATACGCGAACTCATGTTGTTTATTCTCGCGACTGGGATTTCCAACGGATTACGTGGTCGTTTTAGTCTATCTGCAAAATCATACGTCATGCAATTAGATTGAGAACCAGCATCAAACATTACCCTGCACGCATGACGATTGCCTTGATTATACAGCACATGGACTATTGCAGTTGCTAGGATCACGTTGTCGTCCGAGCAAACATTTGCATTGACGATGACGGCGTTTGCTTTAACCAGTTTCGACGTTTCTTCCGGTCGAAGCAAAAGAGTATGATTTTTACCATTACACTCTTTGCATCGATATTATAGACAATTACTGACTGAATGATTAGATTCAAGGCAATTGAAACAAAGATTCGCTTGTTTAATTATCTCGATCCGCTCATGAATTTCGGCATTGAATAATTTTTCACAGTTTTGCGTAAAATGCTCATGAGGAGATTGAACGAAATGAACTGATACACGTTAAATACATTAAATACCGTGGAGTTTGTTGAAAGAGACAATCTTGATGGAAAAAGGCAAATTACAAGTTGAACTGTAAGTTACTGCGATACATGGATTTTCTCACGATCATTATTCTAAGAGATTCGCTTTTGAACTGACTCCCGCTGGTCAGAATTGCAGATACATCACATAATCAGAAATTCTGAAGCTATGGCTGTAAATGGATAAGACGAAACATAATATTTGAGTAGAAAATACGGAGATGTAATATTGAGGACATCTGGTCCGGCTTAAGTTGTGAAACTACCATAAATGCTAACTTGAAATATGACGATTTTTGGAAAGTCCTAGATAGATCGAAGAGATATGAAATCGAAAGTACAATACTGCGACCCTGAAGGCACATATTTAGTTCCGGTAGTAAGCTTATTCTTGTAACTGTTTTCGAATACTGATACTTGAAGTATTCCTAGAATTACAAAAAATAATACAACTATCAACAATATATTTACATTCCTTTTTTGGTATAATTGAAGTATTTAGAATTTGACAATTCGAATAATATTAGTTTTTCCTAATTAGTCGCTTGCAAAGTCGAACTTGTTAGTATTGGGCCTAACCTTACCTTACTTTAGATTCGCGATAAAGTTTCATGCAATTTTTAAATGATCTTTAAAGAGAGCACATAAATTAAGCAGTATCAAATATATCATGATATTTTATACCTATAATAAGGATATGAATTATAGAGCCTAATATGGACATTGACAACTTTGACTTTATAAACGACTGATTGGCAAATAATAATCTCAATTCAAACTTTTGAGTTTTGAAAACTTAAATCAAATAAAAGAACACATTTAAAAATACGGTTATAATAACAATCGGAGTTGGCCACTTTCATTAACGAAAAAAATTCTTGGTCATTTTCTGGTTATTTCCCATTTCACAAAATTTTTCCAGGGCATTGAAATTCAAAAGTTCAAACTGTTAAAGTTGAAGATTTATGAATTTGAAGTATTTGAAACTAACGACAAACAAAAGCAGCCGAAATAAAAATCTTCGGAATTTTCAAGTTTACAAATCTTTCAAATTAAATCTTAAAAAATTTGCCATTCAAAAACTTTTTATTTAATCGTTTAATAATAAACACGTTTTAACTTGGAAATCTTCTAATTTCGATAGATTTTATTGTAAGGGTTTAAAAATAAACATTATCGTAAAATGAAACATTCAAAATGGTTAAGTAATAATTTCACGAACTTTAATTGTACAAATTGAATGCTAAATATACAAACTAAAAGTCGCCACTTTTATTGGTCGGAAAAATTTCCGGTTTGACCATTTTTTACAATTTTATTAAATTGTCATAAAAAATTATGTGAATATAACATTTTTATGACTTTCTTTTAGTACAACATTCAAGTGTAGACAATTGAAGAAAATTAAGAATAGAATTTTAAACACTTTATTTTTTAATAGTTGAATTTTCAACTTTTGAAAATGAAAGAAAATTAAAAATTCAACTAACGACTTGTTTCGGTTTATTGATGAACTATGGTCGCCTAATTGAAAGAAAGTATGTAAAAAAGTAAATATCCGATTCAATATAAGGCACATCCAATATGATCCGAAAATAAACGCACGTCTAATCGAAACTACCATATTCGATCCGACAAAATGTACACGTGAAAAATGCACACATGATGGTGATTCCAGACTCAACCCATTTCGCTGCGCGCGGCGCAGTACCGCGCGTGCGTTTGCATTTCGTTCTAACCACGAAGGAATATTGAGGACTGGTATCACCCTATGTATTTGGTGAGCAGAGGTGGAACGAGCGACGTCCAAGAATTCGTTAATGTTTACCAAGAATGAAAACTTGGTCTCAGTATCGTGCACATGCGTAGAGCTTTTTTCGCAGTCACGTGTTATACCCACTCCCCTATGTTATATTTTGACATTTCAATGCATACGTAGGTTATGTTCGTTTGTGTTTTTATTTTGTTGGGTGTATATCACGTTCCTCAATTGAAAACGAGAAGGAAAATGGCATCAAAAATACGAAAAGAATCTAGAATGTGTAAGTACTACAATAACATTATTATAATGATTTATGGATTACGTAAGTAAGGCATTCTATATTTCATGTATAAAGACTTTATACTAATATAAAAATATTCGTTTTTAGGTTAGGTTGGCATTATATTCTGCAATGTTTAGAAACATCTACACTGGTATATTCAACTAGTTATAACACATACTTACCCTGCAAGATTCATGCACTCTTTAAACTTTAAATATTTACTCTTTAAATGTTATTGAAACATTCAAATTCACAATTTTCTTTTTCTACATCGGCAGCACAGAAATGTTCAAAACACAAGTTCAAAACTTTCAACGCGTGTTGACATCGTTGACATGGCAACGATAATTTTCAATTTTAAACAATTTTTGTTGTGATTTTGTTTTTTATCAGAAAATCTACTGCTAGTAACTCAGAAAAGGCCGTATTCATTAGGAGACCTTATCAGGTCACATCATTAGTGAATAATTTTAATTAAATAATTAATTAAAATTTACTTTCCACCAAACAGATGAATTTTCAACTAAAGTTACGATGAATCTACAACTGAAATATTTACACAAGCAATTAAAATAATTGATTTTCTATTTCTAAAAAAACTTTGAAGCTAAAAAACAAATTTGTCTGTAAGATAGTTGAATTTTTAACCCGAGAATGTGCATTTTCCACCAAATAAGAATTTTATGGGGAAATTGGAAACAAGGATTATTAATTTGCTGCCAAAAAATACGAAATTTTATGAAAAAAAAAGAAATATTAAACTTGCAGTTGTAAAAAATTAATTCACAATAAGAGGAGAAACGACTTTTGAACAAAGTAGTTTAATTTTCAATAGAAAAGATGAACCATTATCCCAAAAAAAAAAATTTCAACTACGTTAAACTTTCAAGCAAACAGATCAATTTTTAACTGCAGTCATGATGAATCTGAAACTGAAATATTCACATAATCAGTTTAAATAATTGATTTTCAATTAAAAAAGAAAAAACTGTAAAGCTGAAGAACGCATTTGTTACCATCGTTCCAAGTCATGCGCGCGCCACATCGCATCGTCTCCCTCCCCCCTGTCCGCGTCATGCTATTTCGCAACGCAACCGCAACCCCTTGATCGCATCCGGTGTACAATAGGGGGGAGAGCTGCAGTCCTAGAGCCCCTGGTACGATCATAGCCCCTCCGCTTCTCTTTTTTCTATTACTTTTCTGTTTATCTATAAACATAGTCTCTAAACTACCAATTTACAAATAGTATTATCAGCATCCACGGATTTTGGCGATTTCAATCACACATTACTTCAATTCATCAATTAGTTTTAAAATGATTATTATTTTTAAATTCGTCACAAGTCAAATTTTCAACCTTCGTACACAAATGACATATACTTGTAATCGGAAAAAGTCATACATTATGATTGTATATACTTGTATATATTATATCATAGAATATATGTCCTGGAACTTTATTTTGCAGTTCATTGTTTATAAGGCCGTAATTAATAATTTGTTTGAATTAAGAGCAAATTTGAAATAGATAACACTTATTCTTTGTGTCTGATTCAATCAACGCGAACAAAAACATCAGATTCGGAACGATGATTTCACAGTGGTAATAGGAAGGAAGATTATGAGGAAGCTAAGAGATAATAAATTTTTTAAAAAACTCGATAATCTTAACTGTAAAATTGCAGCTGGGATAGACCAAAGATTATATTGCAATTAATTATAGATTAAATGCTTTCACGATGATGCATTATGATAAATTTAAATAAAAAATTCGAAGCTTTTTCGGGTTTCAATCGTGTGTAAAACTACGAATCTTGCCGACGTTTCGTGAACATTGCAGTTCACTTCTTCAGGGCAGTCCCCACCATGTGGCGCTCTGGCCAATCATAGGCATTGTAGAGAATCTATATAAGAACAACATAATCTAAAACTTCAGTTTCCGGTCAGCCCTGAAGAAGTGAACTGCAATGTTCACGAGAAGTCGGCAAGATTCGTACTTTTGAACACGATTGAAACCCGAAAAAGCTTTAAATTTAAATTTATCATAATGAATCATCGTGAAAACATTGCATATTTTTGAAAGTGATCTAACTTTTTGAATTTAGTTCCAAATGAAAAATTTCATGGGAATATTTTTGAAATATATTTTATATATAGTAGAAATTTCATTAGAATAATTTGCAAGTCTTTTACCCATGTGTGAGAAACTTTGACAAAAAATTCTGAAACTTGACAAAAAAATTTCGAAATTTTCAATATGCTCTAAATTTTTTAATTTTGGTTGAAAATATCTGGTTAATGAAGTCATCCTTAATTTTGGGACAGTTAAAAAGTTTATGAAAGGCTGACTCGATGGACAAATCCTTCAAAAGTTAGCGTGGCTACTACATTCAGGTAACCATACATACAGACAGATCGAAAATTTAAAAATTAACACAAAGATCAACAATATTTATCTCGAAGTTATCTAGAACACAAATAAGTTTTTTATTGTTAATTTTTTAAGTGTGATGATTAAGTTCATATTGTCTTAATATATTTTTTTAAATTCAAATGTTCATTAATGTATGTAAATACTAATCGATTTACTTTAGCACGATTTGCTTGGTTAGTTGACATAGCGACAATTTCTAGTTCATCAAGAACACATTAGGAAGATAGTAAAAAAAGTCAACAAATTGGTTTGGTGACCAACCTGTTTGTTTTGCAAAGTAAATGCCGCTTCCCTTGCAAACTGCGAACTTTATACTTAACACACACACACCCACACACACATACATATATAGTTAAAAGTTTGTCTAAGGACAACCGCAGGATTTCGCCGGGAGCAGGTGCTAATCTTAAAAATTGCACCGTGAGCTGGGTGGCCGGTCTGCGACGGATTCAATACGATAATCCAGCAAAAGTCTCGTGTACCCTGAGGACACGGAGCGACCCAAGGATGACC
>JAABKJ010012431.1:0-10524 GCA_011634705.1 Andricus grossulariae
CCCCGCATGCAAGGATAAGGCTGCATACTCTGAGAGGTCGCCCGGTATCCCAGAGTCACCGTTTGAGACACCTCACCGAGGTGCCATTCAGCTTTCGGCACGGTTGTCACGTCTCCGCTTAGGGGTTATTCCTTCGGGAGCATCCCTGGACAATTGTGCGTGACTGCTTATTAATTATTGTAACCATATTGAGCAGAAACCCTTGGTACAAGCTCCCTCTATCCGCAACCCGAGGACGCGTTCGGTGGCTTTGTCATAGGCCCTTCGGTTCGATTCCTAAGGAATCAAAAGATAATAAATATATATAAATAAAAGTATAAATATAAATATATATATATACATATATATACTCGGCGTTTTTTTAAGCTTGAGACGTCGAAATATCTCAAGAAATACGCATCATATGAAAAAATATACGTTATATAAAACATTCTTATTTTCGAGGGGGAAAAGCGACTTTGAACAAATTTACCCAACCCCACCTTCCAGGAGGCAGTGAGGTGTAACTACGTCATCTCAAATGGGAACCCCAATTTTTTATTACAGATTTTGTTTTTGTAATTTTTTTTATAAGCCACGGCTCAAAAATAAGAAACACCGAACGAATCTTGAATTCTTTCCCTTTGAGCACTGCTTCCCTATTCCAATCGGACTTCTTACCTAGCAAGGTAAAAGCGCTGGTGACAAATTCTGGCGAGAAACGGCTGTCATCAGCCTCGTTGCCTAATTGAACATAGAAATTGGTAGGGTTTATTGTTGATATTGCACTTCGACTTTGCCTAGCGACTGTGAGAATGCAATTGGACGTGATTCACGTGGATGCAAAGTGCTGACTGTAAAATGTTCAAGAATTAGCTATTTTGTAGGGGATGTGCAGTGTGCACTGTTGCTATGCCGGAAATTTGGACGTTAAATACATTTATATTTAATAATCAACAACAATCCCTTACTCCTATGAGGTCCAACTTCACTTTCCAGGCCAGCTGAAGATCATTTTATTGTCAAGTTTTTACGCCCAGAAAACGGATGTTTTACTGGTACAAATATCGATAGCTGATAACAACGTTGGCCACGGCCATGTAATTTATCAATTATGTAGGCTGTGGGGACAAGCAAATGGAAATGATTTTTCAATGTCCAATGCCCACCGGACTCACGGTAACAGCAAAGCGACAGAATCCGGTTTCGGAGTATAATCAAGAAAACTCGGTGGCGCCCAACCAAAATAATAAGGTTGAATCAAGTCGTGCTGATGTTGCCTCACCTTCCCCACCGTACCGTCCACTCTCTCGCTTTCCTAGCACACGCTTACACAGTCGGTGTGTAGCTCACCAGCCCGCGAAATATTTCATTTCAAATACCGGTAATTACTCAGTCACATCGAGTACCCAACAGAGAGCCAGTTGCTGGACCCAATAGTCAACCAAACACCGTCTACATTCCGGTTATTTCCGCACCTTCATTTACTCACGTCAATTGGCCCATGACGATCTTCGCTGTTACATTTTCTCCACTTTCTTTTCTCGACCGATGTGAAGCCTTTTTTACGGAATCGGTAATTAAGCTCGTTCATTGGTCACGTTCAGTATCCACCTCGCTAAATGCGCCGCTGCAAAATGGTTTGCGGTATACAAAAACTTCTTTCTCCCATGGGAAAAGTTTCGAAGCCTAATAACGCAGCATTTCGCTGGGGTCTCAGCGCTTAACAAACTTAATATAAAGTTATACGCGACGAAGCAAGGGGTGAAGGAGTCCATAGGAGGTTACCTGCAACGAAAGTATCTGCTAGCACTTCGTCTCTTACCGCAGCAGGAAATGCCGCGTAGAGATTCGCGTGACGTCACCAAAGCAGAAGAAAATGATTCACCGATATCACATCCATTAAGCGCACAAGATCTAGCTTCAGTAGAGCCCCACTCCCTCCCTCAATGTCATTAGTGTCCTGGACGTCACTTTCACCCTGACTGCCCTGTAATCTGCGCCCCACAATCTGAAGTTGTTCTGAGAAACTGGCGAGCCCGGGCGGCCAAAGTCTCCGAACCGACCGCCGCACGAAAACCAGGCCCATCACAAGCCCTCCTAACTGCCTCAGGGCCCAATATCTTTCTCGGAAGCACAGTCCTCCTAAACCCCGTTCTGCAGGATACTGTTTATTCCAACACTTTTAACCTGCGCCCCGAACTGCGTGCAGAACTTATCCTCGGGTGGCCTTAGCTGTGCAAGCACCATGTTATCCACGACCACGTAACCGATTGCATCTTCATCGGTAAAACGGGTCGACAACGCGTCTACCTATTTACCCTCCCCTACGCCTGCGAGGTTACTCCTGCAGCCACAGAGTCGAAGTCCAAAATGATTTTCCAAACGGATTCAAAACAAAAATGTTAAACTCGTACGAAAACACGCCTCCCTCTTTCACGACGGAGGACGTTTAAAGCAAACACTTGCGGCTGTTCAGCACGAGATTCGTCTTTCAGCTCCGCAACCTTTTCGTTAAGCCCCACGTCGTTATTCTGAGAAGAAACGACAGTATATCGACGTTCAATTACGCGAGATGCTCCACGGTGACATTGTTGAAACCACTTCTTCCCCATGCAGTTCGGCCGTGGTTATCAGTGGTGAGAAGAACGAAGACTATAGGTTCTGCGTCGATTACCGTCGGCTAAATAAAGCAACAGTAGACGCTCCCCAATGTCGCCCGTGAATGCATGAGACTTTGAAGTACCACGGCAAAGCCAAGATTTTTTCAACTCTAGATCTCAAGATAGGATAATGGCAGGTCTCTATGTCTTCGGCGTCGCGCAAGTACACCGCCTTTTCAACGCCCAGTGAAGGTCATTTTCAATTTAGAGTAATATCCTTCGGTCTTGAAATGTGCCAGTTGCCTTCCAAAACCTTATACAGCAAATTCTCTTTTGTTCGGCCAACTGTTCGGAATATTTCTTGCACTTTGTCCTCGTCTTCGAACGTTTGTCAATGTTTGGACTTGCATGTATATCGGAGCTACTAAAAACGCTACTCGTCCACGCACACGAAAGAAAATGCACTCCTTTATCGGGATATGCAACTAGGTAGAGGAATATATCCCGAATTCCTCAATTATTCTAGCCCCGTTGTCAGACCTGCGCTAGAAGAAAGGTCCCTCTAGAATGACCTCAAAAAAATTAGAGGACTTCGAAACCGCGAAACTCGCATTCCAAACACCGATAACTCTCAGTCGTCCAAATCTCTCTTCAAAATTTGTTCTCCAAACCGACGCAAATGCACAAGGAATGGGCGCTGTCCTAATGCAAGAGTAGCCCGACGGTAAGCATCATATAATTTCTTTCGCGAGTGCTGAATTCTTGACCACCAAAGCAATATAGCACTGCAATGAGCAAGAGTGTCTCACGATTTTGTGGGCAATAAGACGGTATCGCTCATTTTGAGAGGATCGGCCTTTCATCTTACGCACAGATAGCAAAACGCTCATCTGGCTAGAACGCCAAAAAAATGCTCGCGATTGGCTCACGCGCTGGAATTTATTCCTCTGTCGGTTTCCGCGTATTGTCGAACATGTACCCGGAGAAAAAAATTCTGATGCCCGATGCGCTTTTAGGCTATCCAAATCTCAACGAAGTGTCTCCGGGTGAACATGATCTCGAGCTAATTTTGCCACCAACACGCTCTTTGGTGGGCACCATGAATACGGCTCGAGTTCCCGTCCTCAGCGCCATACAAACTCCACACACACCGCCTTCGTTCCAAGAGGCCATAGCTGTTCAACAGGACGATCCGCTAATCTCCCGCGATGCTTTACGCTGGTGAAAAATCCGCGATCGACAACCCGCGAATCAAGTAGAAGAAGCATTTTTGAACCGATGTCGGTTATACGAATCTGGTTACTGGCACTGAAGGACAATTGACCGCAAATGGCGACTGCCAGTAGCCCGGGCCCGACGATACCCTCCGCGCTTTCCAGGCATTTTTCTTTTGGCCCGGAATTAATGTCAAAATTCGCCGTTACGTGTCCGGCTGCCACATATGCCTGTGTTGCAAATCTGTACGCCCGAGAACACCCGACGTGGTAACCGATCTACTTTCACGTTGGGTTGAAGCCCTTTCCCTTCACACTTCAGATCCGCCGCGCCTCACTAAAATTCTCGAAGAGGAGGTTCTCACGCATTACGGATATCTCAAACACGTTCTGAGCGATAATGGTACTCAGTTCACAGGCCACGTGTGGGCAGAAGCTAGTCAGCGATAGGACTGTGATCTGCGGACCACGCCGGTATATCATGTGCGTGCGAATCCCACGAACGCCTCAACCAGGAAATAAAAAAAGGTTTGCGGTTTTGTCTTCATGCACAAAACCAACAATCCTGGGACCGGAATCTCCCTCATATTCTTTTCGATCGACACTGACGGAAAAACGCCGCCACGGGAGTCCCTCTGAGTGCTAAACTTTTCGGAAAAGCCATATCCGAACCGGAAGAATAGCGCTTTCAGAACCCCGACGAGCGGAACGAAACAGACGAGTATAGCCAACGCCATGAAAAAGCCAGGAGCCTGTGTGTATGCATGCCAACACAAATTGTCCAACAAACCAGCCGCCTACAAAGCGAAACTTGCAGAGGTTTGCACTGGCCCCTATCCAATTTTTGAACAAGGAAGGTGTGGCCCAGAAGGTTCATAGCAGCAGCTGCGTTCCAGCTCCATCTTATTCCGTGACCAACCTGGTCGCCTCCGAGATACCACTACCAGAAATGAGGCGGGAGGTCGAAGGTTTACTTGAAGCTGGGCACACAAATTGACCTCAAAACGCTCCGAGTCAGCGGGAAGCCGGTGCATAATCGATTTCCGACTCTGAGCGCATTGTGTATTAGTCTAAAATAAAAATCCAAAAATAACACTCTTCTTATTTCCACGACCCGGAACCCTTTCCAGAGCTTCATAGTCATCGAGACATTCCAGTTCTCCAAATACCTACACGCTTCGTCTAGTATCAGGCCGAGTGCTCTCAAAAATAAGAATATTATTTCCACGGTTTGATACCTTACCACAGCTTCACACTCATCGAGAGATTGCAGTTATCTGAATAACTACACTTTCCCCTATTCTGACTGCTTTTTCATTATCCATGTAATTTGTCCACTAACCGTACCGTCTTGAACCTGTTAAGCTGGACTAACAGAACAGAATAGCAGGGACCTGATATAATGATTGAGTTCGTGTCTTTCTAAATCTTTAATATTTGTTTTCTATTTTGTACCTTATTCATTGTATTTGTTTTATTCTCATAAACATTTGTTTTGACTTTTTATGTTTCTTTCGAACTAGTTAAACTGAATACTTTTGGGGACAGGATAACCAGGACTCAAATTTTTATTGATTTTATGTGTGTCGAATGATATATTTTATTTTCTAACCGATGCATATTAACAAATTGTTATATTTACTGGGTGAAACCGTCGCATTTGATTTACCTTAGCCCCACCCCCCTAAATATTGATGTGTGTGCCATGATATATTCTTTTTTTTTATTGGTTGGGTATTTTTGAAATGTTCGCGTTAATGTGACGACCACTATCAGTTTATTTTTCCTTGCCCCCCGCCCGCCGAAACTTCTTTTCTTTCATTCTTCTTTGAATCGTGCCACTAATTCCCGTGTCTTTTCCATGGATCTTATTCGCGAGTCTTTTTATTTTTCTTGTAGATATTTCCCGAAAATAAAAACAACGTAATTTAGGGACATCCAAAACAGCGTAGTCTGAACGCGTATCACGGACGTCGTGTCACGGGTACGGATGCCCGACCGGTTTCCGCTACCTTTCCCAACGTTTAGGGTTCAACGCTTACCGTCCCCGTTTGACCGCGAAACGAATATTTCTGCCAATTTAGTGAATTTTCATAATTCCAGGACAGAAACCGCACCAACCACGGTCAAACTGAAACGTTTAGGCCTGGGTTCCAGACAACGCGACCGTCGTCGTGATGAAAGGCCTGCTGCCCTCGCACACGAGGAGTCTGCTGTGTGCTTAGAAAAATCCCAACGTTCTTCGTTTGACAACTCGGAGATGTCAGTGCAGGATGTTCTGTACATCTTGACCGGAAGTTCCCCGGAAAAGTTCCCCAGGACCCCTGTACGGGCTTTGAGTAATATCTTACGTGCACTTTTTTTGAACTCTCTATCTCCCCCTCCCTCTTTGCTATATGTTTCTCTCAGCATCATTCCAAATAGCAATAAATTTCCTCGAACTCGACTTCAAATACGAGAACGATGTTTTTTCCGACGTAGTCATCGCTTTCGCCCCCCACCCCCCCCCCCGCTCCCTGCTTTGCCTCTAAACACAAACAGGACTAGAACTGATCTTGCCCCCCCACCTGTATGTATAAACGTTGAACACGAAGGGGGTTGAAAACAATATCCTGGCGATTTTCCTAGGATAT
This sequence comes from Andricus grossulariae, assembly GCA_011634705.1. Classification (NCBI taxonomy): domain Eukaryota; kingdom Metazoa; phylum Arthropoda; class Insecta; order Hymenoptera; family Cynipidae; genus Andricus; species Andricus grossulariae. The sequence goes on from JAABKJ010012431.1 coordinate 6,430, forward strand.
CCTAATTTCCGCCTTACAAAATATTCGACGGGTTATCTCTAGGATATCCCTGGGCAACCTGAGAGATAAATGGGACCGCGTGAGATATCCTGGTACTTCCTACTGCTGTGAGGGTATAATCAATATACTTGGATTAGATGTGAAAAGCGTATGGGACATATAAACTAAGCACTGTCGAATAGACTGACTGATATTATTTCCAAAATTTTATTCTTAAATTAACCATATTAATCAATTTTCTCATTAGGTTCCACTATTAAATACAGTAAATAAACACAACGATAAAACTTTAGTTTGTGGGTAGAATAACGATGACGTCAAGCCTCTTCAGGAATACAGTTCTTTAAATAAAACATTGTTATCTAATGAAACAGATTTTAAATAGAAATAGATTTGTTAAATATAGAACGAAAAAATATTTTATGTTGAAATTATGTTATTCTACTTACATGAAAAGCAAAAAAAAAATGTTGTTATGGAAACATTATTGGAGTTTAGGTTAAAATTATGATACAAAATCTGAGGTTAAAGAGATGATAGATTACCTTAAATGGAGATAGATTTGTTAAATATAGAAGGAAGAGATATTTTATGTTTAAATTATGTTAGTCTACTTACTTGAATAGAAAAAAAAAATTTTGTTATGGAAACATTATTGGAGCTTAGGTTAAAATGATGATACAAACTGTGAGGTGAAATAGATGTTAGAATTTTGTATAAAATTATTTGTTTTCAAATAATCAAATTCATAATAGTATATTATATGCCAAGGTGCATAATGAGGGACTTTACGCGACGAGCGGCAATGCTCGCACTTCGATCGAAGCCGAGGCGAGATAAGTCCTGCCTGCGAGCATTGTAAGTGAGTCGCGTGAAAACCCGAATTGTTCGAATTGACGAGTGATCGTCCGCTGTATCGTAATGTACAATATTACGATACTCTTCGCTGTCGCATAAAAACGCGTTTTTGCACCGGAGTCACATAAAATATATAAAACTTCCTCCTGGACATGCAGTCACCTAGAGTCACCTATCTTGCATTTGTAGATTAAAATAAAATAGAGGGAATGATTTGAAATCTTACACAGTGAGACAATTTAAAAGTGATTACTCGTTAACATTAACCTACGGTATATATTGCTCAGAAAATCGGTGTCGGAACGTTTGTTAATAGAGATACTATGCTTCCTAGCTGGAAACATTTCTTTAAAAGTACGTTTTTAGTATTTATTTTCCATACATAATATTTCAGCAATAGAAAAGTCAAAGTTGTGGTCCAGAGTGTGTGAGTGGAACACTAGAGCTGTACCTCTAAAATCTTTTTTACAATCATTGTTGTGTTCTCTGAGTCTACCTTTAACGTGTCGTTCAGTCTGACTAATATAGACACAGCCACATTCACATATGTTTCTAAATTTTGTGTTTTAAATTTAATATTTGACAGTGTGACAGCTCTGTCAACTAAACTGCTAATAACAGAAATGTTATCTTTCACTTCTATGTTATTTTATGTGTGAGGTAATGTCTAAGAAATGTATTGAATTGTATTTTTCTATTTCAATAGTGAGCTGCAGTTTTGGATGGTAGAAAGTGAAATGATTGAATAGGATGTAAATTTTGTTTTCAGGTACACAAGTGAAAATTTCCTCGACATGTCTGTAGTAAAAACTCGATTTATAGGAATCAGAAATCAGAAATTATACCAAGAAGAGGGGATCCCATAGGATTACTAAATATCTGTTTATAAAATTCATTCTGGAAGGTGGAATATGCACCTTCTAGAATGTATACGGTTTTTGGTGTTAAATGTTTTTGGTGTTAAAATTTGTTTCACCAATGACTTGTTGGATTGGTTTACCAAAAAATCTGGATAGGTTATAAATAGGTGATCCAACGAAGAAAATGCCAGTTCTAAGAGAAATGAATTTCTTAAGAATTATAGGTGATCCATAAAATGTCGAAGTAACACCATTTTAACTTTTGAGAAATTTTGCTTTATCTGTATTTATAAGTTCTACTTGTAGAAGATTACTGATTAGTTTATCGAAAATTCATTTATTCAACACAATAATGCATTGCATGTCCAGGAGGGAGTGTTATATATTTTACTTATTTTGCACAAAATCATTTTATACACAATTCTGACATCCCTTACCCCTCACATTTTGTATCATCATTTATCCCTTAACTCCAGTAATGTTTTCATAACAAAAAAATTTATTAACTGCTCATGTAAGTAGACTAACATAATTTAAACTTAAAATATCCCTACCTTTTATATTTAACTAATCTATCTCTATTCAAAATCTGTTTTATTATGTAGAAATGTTTTATTCCAAGAAGTGTATTGCTGAAGAGGCTTGACGTCATCGAGAAAAAGCTTGTTTTTTCATACTTTTTTTATACTCTAAAGTTATTTTTTACTACTGTCGTATTCGACTGTTTTTTTAAAATAATCATTTATTGAGTAAATTGTGATTCAATGGTAAAAAAATTGTTCTGGACACGTCGCGAGTTGCAAGCTTATAAAAAAAATCACGAGACGTAACAAGATCTTCGGCGAGGACTGAAATGAAAGCTTCAGCCTATTTCAAAGCTATTATACCAAATCACAAAGAAAATTAATATGAAGATCTTGGCTACCATATTTTTAGTCGCGTGCTGCAATTCGTCCTTTTTGCTTAGTTTGAAATGCACGTTGTACTGCACAGAACTAAAAAAACTGTTTGCAACGACTCTATGTTTATGTCTTTTGGGTTTGAGTATAAAAGCTTCAAAGAAGAAATTTCAAGCTTTTATTTGAGCTCCCGTCGAACACTCTAGCGCGTCCCGTTATTTGCTATGACCGCCTAAATTCATGAAAAATGCATCATTTCACCTTTTGAACAAGATTTCTTTAAGAACGCGATATGCTATTTCTGTTAGAGTTAGGTGATTCACTTCGAAAGAAGAAGTACAGCTTCAAAATTCCTGGTGCCTAGCACTTAGCTCGATGAATACCAAAAATGATCTATTGCTGCAAAATTGATTTTTTTCGTAATAAATTTTCAATGACTGCTAAAGATATTAAAATTCGGGATCACTTATCTAAGTAGAAACCTGGTTATCGTGTTCGAAATCAAGTGATACCCCGTTAACGAGCTGCTATTATTCTGGCAGCTGAAGCAATATGAAAATGTGGAATAAATTGTTGTCAGACATAGCTATAATAAAATTTACAAATGATTCGCGGTATCTTGGTCCATAATTAGTTTCGTTGGCTTTGTTTTCTTCTAACATCTAGAAGAAAGTTAGAACAAGAGAAAAATTAAACTTGCAAAGGTTGAAAGATTAGAAAACAAATTATTTCAAAAGGAAGATCGACTCTTGCAAAGTTGCTAATGATGTCGCTGAGCATACTGTAGGTCTTAACTGAAACACGAATAAGACTATCACGAAGGCATAAGTATGCGCGGAGGTATACACTTTTGGGAACGGCAACCGAATACACACGGAAAAAAATAGTTGTTGAAATTTCAAATAACTGAGTCAACCACTCTAGGACAGGGCTAAACGTATTTCATAAATTGAAAGTATCGTTGTTAGAAATTTTGATTTATATATATATTCAAAAGGTAGAAAGAATTGTAGAAAGTATAAAAGACTTTTAATGAAAATGCGAAGACCAGAGAAATAAAGTTCTTGAAACACTCACATACTAATGCTTGGAAGCCAGTCAATGAAACTTTTGGTGACTCCTCACGAGTTTTTAGAAAACAGTGTTGCCAAATTTAAAAAAATTATTTTTTGGTTACATTTTATGATGTTATTGTTATTCACATAGACTAACGCTTAAGTTATATTTCTGTTGTAATTTATAAGTTATTATTTTTATAAGTTATAATTCTGCGGCAGGATTCGTACTACCTAACACCTATGTCTATGGCGCATCGAACGCAACTTATATCTGACAACTAGAAACTACGGCTAACCCAACACATATAATAATTTGCAAAAATTCCTGTAAAGAAGCGAATTCAACTCTGCGCTCATTTGTTAATTGCCGGTTACCGCGACTACATTCAGACTTATACATACACCACTTCACATGAGCGT
>JAABKJ010012432.1:0-10524 GCA_011634705.1 Andricus grossulariae
TCTCCGATGCAGATACAAACGTCTCATCCGACGGATTTGGTCTTCCGAACTGTCGGCGCGGAACAAAGTATCTGCGAAGAACATGCTTGCCGTCCCGGTAGTACTCTATACATTTGGAGTGGTTCCATGGACGAAGGACCGGCTCAGATCCCCGGACATCGGGTGCCGAAAAGTTATGCACATGAACAAAATCATGCACCTTAAATCATCTATTTCGCGACTTTACATATAGTCGCAAATGGACAAGACGCTCTTCTTAAAATGGTCAGGAAACACGAAGTCCATCGTCTCATGGGAGCGGGAAGGTATCCCTATTACTGGCCACAGAAATAACTTTTTCACACACGAGACCCTTTCCATCGTCTGTGAGTGGGCTAAGCACTCCTAAGACTGGACACAGAAATAACATCGGCTACACACGACCTCGTTTCCAACGTATCATGGCAGGCAGGATGGCACCCCTATGACTGACAACAGAAATAAATTAGGTCACATACGATCTCCTTATCAACGTCTCATGGGGGCGTCGGAAGGCACCCCTATGACTGGCCGCAGAAATAAGTAAGGTCACACAGGGCACCCATTCCAAAGTGTCTTGGGGCGGGATGGTACCCCTATGACTGGCCAAAGAAATAACATAGGTCACATTCGACCTCCTAGTCAACGTCTCATGGGGGCGGGGCGGGAAGGCAACCCTATGTCTGGACACAGAAATAACTTATGTCACACAAGTGCCCTATTTCCATCGTGCATGGGGGGGGGGGAGAAACCCCAACGACTAGCCACATATATAACTTAGGCCACACACGACCCGCTTTCCAACGTCCACTGGGGTGGGGGGAGGCTGAGACTGGCCACATATATAACTTTAAGTCACACACGACCTCCTTTCCAACGTCTTTAGGGAGGGGGGGGAGGCACCCCTATGACTTGCCACAGAAATAACTTATATCACACACGACCTCGTTTCCAACGTATCATGGCGGTCGGAATGGCACTTCTATGATTGACCACAGAAATAACTTAGGTCACATACGACCTCCTGATCAACATCTCATAGGGGGTGACGGGAAGGCACCCCTATGACTGACCACAGAAATAACTTATGTCACACACCACCCCCTTTTCAGCGTGCATGGAAGGAGGAAGAAGGAACCCCTATGATTGACAACAGAAATAACTTATGTCACATACGATACTCATTCCAACGTCTCATGGAGGCGACAAGGCACCCCTATAACTGACCACAGAGATAAATTATTTCACACACGACCCGCTTTCCAACGTCTGTTGGGGGGGGGGGCCTAAACTGGCCACAGAAATAACTTAAAGTCAGACCCGACCTCTTTCCCAACGTCTGATGGGGGCGGGAAGGCAACCGCATGATCGGCAACAGAAATAAATAAGATCACATACGACCTCCTTTTCAACGTCTCATGAGGAGCGGGAAGGCACGCCTATGACTGGCCGCAGAAGAACCTCAGGTCACTCACGACTTCCTGTCCATCGTCTCATGAGGGCGGGAAGGTATCCCTATGACTGGCCACAGAAATAACTTATGACACACACGACTCCCTTTTCATCGTCTGTGAGTGGGGTGAGCACCCCTAAGACTGGACACAGAAATAACAGCAGCCACACACGACGTCGTTTCCAACGTATCATGGCGGGCGGGATGGCACCCCTATGACTGACCACAGAACTAACTTAGGTCACATACGACCTCCTTATCAACGTCTCATGGGTCGCGGGAAGGCACCCCTATGACTGGCCGCAGAAATAACTTGGGTCACAAACGACCCCTTTCCAACGTACATGGGTGGGAGGTAGAAGAAGCCCCTATGACTGGCCACATAAATCACTTAGGCCACACACGACCTCCTTTTCAACGTCTCATGTTGGGCAGGAAGGCACCGATATGACTGACCACAGAAATAAATTAGGTCACACACGACACGCTTTCCAACATTTGGGGGAGGGGGCTAAGACTGGCCACAGAAATAACTTTGGTCACATACGACCTCCTTTTCAACGTCTCATGGAGGAAGGCACCCCTATCACTGGCCACAGAAATAACTCAGGACACACACGACCCCCTGTCCAACGTCCATCCGGGGTTGGGGGGAGGCACCCCTGAGACTGGCCACAGAAATAACTCAGGATACTAACGAATTCCTGTCCGACATGCACTGGGGGGGGGCGAGAAGGCGCCCCTATGTCTGGATAAAGAAATAACTTAGGTCACACACGGCATTCATTCCAAACTGTTATGAGGGCGGGAAGGTATCCCTATGACTGAACACAGAAAGTAGTTATGTCACGTACAATCGTCTTTCCAACGTGTCACGAGGGGCAGGAAGGCACCCCTATGACTGTACGCAGAAATAACTTAGGTCACATACGAATACTTTTTTAGCGTCTCGCGAGGGGCGGGAAGGCACCCCTATGACTGGCCACAGAAATAATTTGGCCATATACGACCTATTTTCCAAAGTCTCATGGGGAGAGGAAGCATCCCTATGACTGGTCCCAAAAATAACTTAGGTCACACACGACCTCCTTTCCAACGTATCATGTAGGGCGGAAAGGCACACCTATGGTTGGCCACAAAAATAACTTCTGTCACACACGACCCCCTTCTCACCCTCTCAAGGGGGGGCACCCATATGACTGGACACAGAAATAACTTAGGTCACACCTGACCTCCTTTGCAACGTCTGATGGGGAGCGGAAGGGCATCCCTAGGACTGGCCACAGAAATAACTTAGGCCACGTACGACCTCCTTTCCAAAGTTTCATAGGGATGAGGAAAGCACCCTTATGGCTGGCCACAGAAATAACTTAGGTCACACACGACCCCCTTTCCAAAGACTCATGACTGGCTACAGGAATAACTTAGGTCACACACGTCACTCATTTCAAAGTCTCATGGGGGCGGAAAGGGACCCCTATGACTGGGCACAGAGATAACATAGTTCGCACACGACCTCCTTCTCAATGTCTCATCGGGGGCGAGAAGGCACCACTCTGACTAGCCACAGATATAACTTAAGTCACACACGGTACACATTCCAACGTCTAATGGGGGCGGGAGGGCTCCCCTAAGACTGGCCACAGAAATAACTTAGGTCACACACGACCCCCTGTCCAACGTGCATTGGGGGAGGGGGCGCTTCTATGACTGGCCACAGAAATAACTTAGGTCACGTACGACCTCCTTTGCAACGTCTCATGGGAGGCGGGAAGGCGCTCCATGACTGGCGACTAAAATAAATTTCCTCACACGCGACCCCCTTTCCTACGTCTCATGGGGGGGAAGCACATCTATGATTGGCACAAAAATGACTTGTGTCACGCACGACCCCCTTCACACTGGCCACAGAAATAACTTAAAACAAACGACCCCCTGTCCAACGTGCATCGGAGTGGGGGGGGGAAGCACTCCTATGACTGGCCGCAGAAATAACTTAGGTCACACACGACCCCCTTTCCAATGTACATGGGGGGAGGGAGAAGGAACCCCTATGACTGTCCACAGAAATAACTGAGGTCACAGGCGGTACCCATTCCAACGTATAATGGGGGCAGGGATGCACCGCTATGACTGGCCACAGAAATCACTTAGGCCACACACGACCTTCTTTTCAAAGTCTCATGAGGGGCGGTAAGGCACCCGTATGACTGACTACAGAAATAAATAAGGTCACATACGACTAGCTTTCCAACATCTATTGGGGGAGGCTGGACACAGAAATAACTTGAAGTCACACACGACCTCCTTTGCAAAGTCTCATGGGGGGCGGAAAGGCAACCCTATGGCTGGCCACAGAAATAACTGAAGCAATACACGACCCTTTTTCCATCGGCTGTGAGGGGGAGTGGCACCCCTAAGACTGGACACAGAAATAACTTAGCCGCACACGACCAAGGGAGACACACGACAAAGGGGGTTTCAACGTATCAGGAGGAGTGGGAAGGCACCCCTATGACAGGCCACAGAATAAAATTAGGTCACTCGCGACTTTCTGTCCATCTTCTCATGGGGACGGGAAGGTATCCCTATGACTGGCCACAGAAATAACTTATGTCACACACGACCCCGTTTCCATCGTCTTTGAGTGGGGTAAGCATTTTAAGACTGGACCTAGAAATAACATCGGCCACACACGACCTCGTTTCCAACGTATCATGGCGGTCGGAATGGCACCCCTATGACTGACCACAGAAATGAATTAGGTCATATACGATACGCTTTCCAACATCTTCGAGGGGTGGGCTCAGACTGGACACAGAATAACTTGAAGTCACACACGACCTCCTTTACAACGTCTCATGGGGGGCGGGAAGGCACCACTATGACTGGCCACAGAAATAACTCATGTCACACACGACCCCCTTTGCATCGTCTGTGAGGGGAAGTGGCACCCCTAAGACTGGACACAGAAATAACTTAGGCCACACACGACCTCGTTTCCAACGTATCATGGCGGTTGGGATGGCACCCCTATGACTGACCATAGAAATAAATTAGGTCACAAGCGACCCCCTTTTCGACGTACATGGGTGAGACGGAAAAGAAACCCCTATGATTGGCCACAGAAATAATTGAGGTAACAGTCGGTAGCCATTCCAACATCATAGGGGGTGGAAGGAGCCCCCATGACGGGCCACAGATATAACTTAGGTCACACACGACCCGCTTTCCAACGTATCATGGGGGTGAGGCACCCTTCACACTGGGGACAGAAATAACTTAGGTAACGTACAACCTCCTTTCAAACGACTCATGGGGGTTGAGAAGGCACCCCAATGTTTGGCCACAGAAACAACTTAGGTAACATACAACTTCCTTTCTAACGTACATCGGGGGGAGGGCGAGAAGACACCCCTATGACTGGCCACAGATATAACATAGGTCGCACATGGTACACATCCCGACGTCTGATGGGGGCGGGGAGGCACCCCTATGACTGGCCACAAAAATCAATTCCGTCACACGCGACCCGCTTTCCAGGTTCCCATGAGGGGCACACTTAACACTGGCCACAGAAATAACTTAGGAAACACACGATTTCCTGTCCAACGTGCATCGGGGGGGGGGGGGAGTTACTCCTATGACTGGCCACAATATTAACGTTGTTCACGTACGACCTCCGTTCCATCGCCTCATGGGGGGGGAGGCACCTTTATAATTGGCCACAAAAATAACTTGTATCACACACGACCCCCTTTCCTACGTGTCATGGGGGGCGGGAAAGCACCCCTATGACTGGCCAGGAAAATAATTTGGGTCACTCACGACTTCGTGTTCAACGCGCACCGGGGGTGCGAGAAGGCACCCCTATGTCTGGCTACAGAAATAACTTAGGTCACACACGGCACCCATGCCAAACTGTCATGGGGGCAGGAAGGTACCCCTATGACTGCATACAGAAATAACTTATGTCACACAAGTTACCCCTTTCCGACGTGCATAGGGGGGGGGGAAGGCAAAACCCTATGACTGGCCACAGAAAATACTTGGGTGACACACGCCCCGATTTCCAACGTCTGTTGGGCGGGGGGGGGCTGAGAATGCCCACAGAAATAACTTGAAGTCACACACGACCTCCTTTCCAACGTCTCATAGGGGGCGGGAAGGCACACCTGTGACTGACCACGAAAATAACTCAGATCACATACCACCTCCTTTCAACGTCTCATGGGGGGCGGGAAGGCACCCCTATTACTGGCCACAGAAATAACTTAGGTCACATACGACCCTCTTTCCTACGTCCCATAGAGGGCGGGAAGGCACCCCTATGACTGGCCACAGAAATAACTCCAGTCACACACGACCCCCTTCACAACGTCTCATGGGGGGGGGGAAGGCACCACTATGACTGGCCACAGAAATAACTCATGTCACGCACGACCCCCTTTGCATCGTCTGTGAGGGGGAGTGGCACCCCTATGACTGGCCACAGAAGTAAGTCCTATCACACACGACTCTCTTTTTTACGACTCAGGTGGGGGGCGGTAGAGCATCTCTATGATTGGCCACAAAAATAACTTGTGTCAGACACGACCCCCTTTCCTACGTCTCATGGGGGGCGGGAAAGCACCCCTATGACTGGCCAGGGAAATAAGTTAGGTCACTCACGACTTCTTGTTAAAACCGCACTGAGGGGGAGCGAGAAGGCACCCCTATGATTGGCCACAGAAATAACTAAGGTCACACACGACCCCCTTTTCAACGTCTGATGGGGAGCGAAAGGGAACCCCTAGGACGAGCCACAGAACTAACTTAGGTCACACACGACTACCTTTTGAACGTACACCGTGGGGGGGGGGCACCCCTATGACTGTCCAGAGAAATAACTTGGGTAACACAGGACCTCCTTTCCAACGTCTCATGGGGAGCGGATAAGCACCCCTATGATTGGCCACAAAAATAACTTCTGACACATACGACCCCCTTTCCTGCGTCCCATGGAGGGCGGGAAGGCACCCCTATGACTGGCCACAGAAATAAGTCAGGTCACACACGACCCCCTTTCCAACGTCTTATGGGGCGGGAAATCACCCCTATGACTGGCCACAGAAATATCTCAGGTCACACACGACCCCCTTTTCATCGAACAGTGGGTAGGGAGAAGGCACCCCTATGACTGACCACTGATATAACTTCAGTGATACGCGGTACCCATTCCGACGTCTCGTTCGAGCGGGAAAGCACCGCTATGACTGGCCACAGAAATAACTTAGGTCACGCACGACCTCCTTTCCAACTTCTGATGGGCAGGGGAAGGGCGCCCCTAGGACTGGCGACAGAAGTCACTTGGGTCACACACGACTACCTTTTGAACGTACATCGGGGGGGGGGGCACCGCTTTTACTGGCCACAGAAATCACTTAGGTCATATATGACGTTCTTTCCAGCGTCTCATGGTTAGAGGAAGGGAACCGCTATGACTGGCCACAGAAAAAACTCAGGTGACACACGACCTCTTTTCCAACGTCTCATGGAGAGCGGAAAGGCAACCCTATGATTGGTCACAAAAATAACTTCTGACACACACGACCCCCTTTTCTACGTCATATGGAGGGCGGGAAAGCACCCCTATGACTGGACACAGAAATAACTCAGGTCACACACGACCCCCTTCCCAACGTACATCGGGCGGGGTGGGGGGCCTACGACAGGCCACAGAAATAACTCAGGTGACACACAGTACCCACTCCAACGTCTCATGCAGGCGGGAACGTACCCCTATAATTGGCCACAGAAATCACTTATGTCACACACGACTTCCTTTCCTACGTCTCGTGGGGGAATGCACCCCTAAGACTGGCCACAGTAATCACTTAGGTCACGTACGCCCTCCTTTCCAGCGTCTCATGGAGGGCGGAAGGGAACCCCTATGACTGGTCACAGAAATGACTTAGATCACACACGACCTCATTTCCATCGTCTCATTGAGGGCGGAAAGGCACCCCTATGATTAGCCACAAAGATAACTGCCGTCACACACAAACCCCTTTCCTACGACCCATGGGAAGCAGGAAGAGACCCGTATGTCTGGCCACAGAAATCACACACGACTGCCTTTCCAACGTACATCTGTAGGGGGGAGGGGGCGAGATGGCGCCCCTATGACTGGCCACAGGAATAACTCAGGTCACACACGACCCCCTTTTCATCGTCTCATGGGGGCGGGAAAGCTCCCCTATGACTGGCCACAGAAATAACTTAGGTCACACACGACCCTCTTTCCAACGTACACAGGGGGGGCACCACTATGACTGGCCACTAAGATAGAAAGGTGACACGCGGTACCCATTCCAATGTCTATTGGGGCGGGAAAGCACCCCTATGGCTGGCCACAGAAATAACTTAGGTCACACACGGTTCTCTTTCCAACGTCTCATGGAGATTGTGTTAAAAACTTAGGACTATTGTGGGTACATACGTGTTACGAATACGAAAATTTGAATGGTCAATTTTTAAAACTGATGCACGGCACTCATCGCACAGACACACAAATTGCCAGGTCACAAAATCAATTCCTAATAATGTTAGGGTTTACAGAAAATGAACGAGATGAAAGGATACGTGAATTTTGTTCACAAAAAAAAAACGCAAGTTAAAATTTTTGAACAAGTACACCCTCATTGTTACAGTGTTGGCGTCTATACAATTTTTGGATGATATGACAGATGTTGTCAGAAATGCTGTAACTGAAAGAGACATTATTTTGGATGATTTCACTGTATGGAATTATTACAGATCATGGAAAGATAATCAGTTTTACATATCGGACATGTATGGTCGAGAAAAGAAAACTTCAATTTCTACAGTTTTGTTTTTCGATAAAGGCCTGCAACAATTTGGTTTTGCTCATACTTTTGTAAAATTATCACATTGCAATTGCATGGTGCAACCATGTCATTGTGAAAGCGAGCACTATGAAATAATCCGAAAAGTTGAATCCAATAGTGTATTTTTCGGAGTTGGGAGTGAAACGGTGTACAGTAGCGCCAGTTTCTTGTAAAAATGCGATGAATGGGATGATTTTAAAGCTTTTCCTATTCAAACTCTTATGACAACTTGTATTTGCAAGAAGATTAATAATCAAGCGTATGTAGTCATTCATATAGTTAATAAAGTACTTGAATAAAACTTAAAGTATTGTGCATATTTTTTCATACATAAAAAATGTTTTGGAAATATTGTTTAAGCTACTACTCCTAATTATCCAATTTGCAATAAACTAATAAATTGTTTCACTATGAATGTTTTTAATTCAGAGATTAAAAAGTGTTTATAGAGTAGGTTAACAAATTATTCTTGAAATTTAGAGATTAAAAAGTGTCTGAGGAGGAGTTAAAAATGTACAAAAAGTTACAGGGAGCGTTAAAAGAGAACTTAAAAACTCTGTGAGGATAATGGAGCTTTAAAGGAGACGTTAGCAAAATCAAGAACATAGAGGCAAGAGCTTCAGTGTAGGGGCTGAAACCTATGTAGAAGCAAAATAGAATGAAAATATCCTTAGGAGCGGCTGAGTAGGAGCTAATAGAATAAGCAGATTCAAAGTATGGGCAATACTTCCATTTGCAGCGTCAAAATAGGGGCTATATTTCGACTCAGGTAACACTGTTGCTCGTCTAATTTTTTAGAAGAGAGTGCAATACAATGGGTACTACGGATGTGCTTATTGTTATTTTTTCGGTTTACGTAAAGCTGGTTGCGTTCGTTATCTGATGGAAGAAGTAAAGCCACATAAAAGAAGCCATGACGATCATTTACAAAATTTAAAAGCTATAATTGAAGTTAAACAATCATACGACGAAGAAAAAAAAAGCATCAGAAGCGATAGTAGTTGAAGAAGAAAGTGAAATTGATAATGTAGAAGAAGAAGACGCAGAAGAAGAACAAGAATCTAAAAACGGCAAAACAAGATATAAGAAAATTAATTTAGTGAACGAAGTGAAAGAATATTCTGTCTTAACAGAATTAACAGGATTTGACTCCACCTCATGAGGTCCATAGATTAGTACGGCCAAACAAACGAAAAATGCAAAAGTAAAGCATCTGAATGGCGCAGCTGGTTGCTTTTCTACGCAATTCCTTGCTTATAAGGCATTCTCGAAAACTACTCCCTACAACCTTTTCCCTTGTTTGTGCGTGGAACAGTGTAACAATACGACAAAAGGTTTTTATGAACAAGCATCTAAAAAAAACTCTTCAGAAGAATGTGTATCAAAGTTTGATATCGGAAGTAGTTGAATCTTTCGAAGTATCAGCATTTTACAACTCGCTAATCTCCAAGAATGAAGTTGCAGAATTTTTCCGAATTGACGATATTGTTTTGACCGGAAAGGGTACAACTACATTAAATAGTACATATTCATTTCCCAGTTCTCACATTTGGCAGATGTGTTTCCATAAATTCCGTTGTTCATTCTGTACAGTATACGAAGGCACAAAATACAAGACGCCATTTTTCGGCTAGAAAACGATCATTTGGTTAAAGTGCAAAACTTACTGTGTTGCGATGATTTTCCTTATGCAGAAGTCGAGTACTTTGAAGTGAATAAAGTAATTTTGTTTTCTCTATCGGAAAATCGCAATAATAGCTTACCATATATTGACGATGTTGAATTAAATCATTTGTTTAAAATTATAAAGCGTCAACAGAAAGAAATAATTTTAATTACACAATTCTGATATCTTCCCGTTGTGTGTGTGGGGGGGGAGGTGCGAGAAGTTCAATGGGGGGAGGGATGGATAGAAACTGAATGACCGATTGAAGTCCCCTATACAAGGGGGGGGGGGGAGTATAATTGATCGAGTTTGCGAAGAGAGAGGGTTACGGGATAGTTGAAACCGGGCCGTAACTTGGCAACCTATGGAGAGAAAAGATGACGTCTTACTGGGTCACCGCGGATATAAAGTGACGGAGAAAAGGTTTCAGGCGAGCTACATGTAGGAATGTCCACACAGTCTTCGGAACGAGGTGTGGCGAGGGACTCTTCTAACTC
>JAABKJ010012433.1:0-10524 GCA_011634705.1 Andricus grossulariae
CACCAGAAGTTCTTGATACAATCTGGTCCAGCACCGGAGAAGTTCTTTGTGCCTCTAAGTGCTTTTTTCACCTCTTCTTATATATATATATATACCGCGATTTCGCTGGGAGCGGGTACAATTTTTAAGATTAGCCCTGCTCCCGGCGAAATCCTGCGGTTGTCCTTATGACAAACTTTTAACTATATATTTCAGAAAGTTTGGAAGTTTCGGAAGAGATATATAAATATAATAATACTAATAAAAATAAAATAAATATAATAAATATTTTAAGTATACTGATACCTGAATGTTGCTGTGGAAACTGAATCAGATTTTGACAATATTGAGACAACCAATTGATATTCGTACATTGAGAACGAGTTATGCCGCGAGCATGTTCGATCAACCACTCGGTATTTACTCCCCGTCCGTATACTTGGTCGTGGTGATCAATCTGGTCATTTGGGATCATACTCGTAGACAAAACATCAGGAAAAGGAGCCTGGCCGTGAGAATATTGAGTCCACGAATTGACATTTTCTTGCCGTGGGTATCCTTCTCCTTGGTGTTCATTCTGATTGCTTTGGCTCATGCTCGTAGACGAAGCACCTTGAGAAGAACGACTATTCTTTTTTTTCATTCTATTCTTGAGTTGTGATACTTCTGTAAAAAGACAAATATACAAAAATATATGCAAAACTTATCATATCTGGTCCGAATGAACTTATAGATATTGACCTTCTGCACGTGTTTGTGGAGAATATGCTTGATTAGAAGGTTCATACAAGTCAAGAGCATCATGCTGTATTTCGGATTGACTACGTATCCGAATCGCAGGACGTGTGGCTCTGGAAGTGACCAGTGGATCCACACTGTCTTTCTTTTTATTAGACTTGGTAAAAATGGGGTTCATACCTGATGCTTCTTCTGTAAAAAGACAAATATAGAAAAATATAGATAAAAATCATCTCATCCGAAATAAATGATCCAGATGTTGACCCAGAATTTAGATATGCCAAGTATTAAAAAAGGATTATGATTATGATACTTGCCAATTTCGTGGAAGAAAAACATATAAATTAGAACAAGAGCACTGAAGAATAGACTCATTTTCTCTGCACGTAAATCAAACTAACTCGTTTAGAAGTTTGTACGGGAAAACTT
The DNA here is from genome assembly GCA_011634705.1 of Andricus grossulariae. Lineage (NCBI taxonomy): Eukaryota > Metazoa > Arthropoda > Insecta > Hymenoptera > Cynipidae > Andricus > Andricus grossulariae. The sequence goes on from JAABKJ010012433.1 coordinate 1,147, forward strand.
ATGATTTTTCTGCAATCTGCTCGCTAATATATACTCTACCGTTTGTAGACAGCGGGGAGGAAAATGTGTAGAAAGTACTCACTTTTCATCAAATTTGGTTTATTTCTTGCGAAATTTCCCTTAATCTTCCAAGATAACGATTTGCTACACAGAGATTTAATATGTCACATCTGCGTTATAGTTTGGAGCTTAACGCTTCATTGCAATAACTATTTATATAGCTGATAGCACAGTTTAGACACTGTAAATATGTGAAAATCTTTAAGTTGACAATATGATGTCATTATGATGACTGCAGTAATTACAGCTGTGATGGTTAACGTTTGCTCAATACAAGTTTTTTTTAATAATATAACTAGAAGCTATAAAAAATAAACTTGAATTTAGAGTGATAGTGATTGAATTCTCTATATTGCCGTCATAGAGAATAGAAAATCCTTAAACTTAATGGTCCTCATACAAAAATACGCAAAATCACAAAACACAAAATAAGTCCTGTAAATCTATTGGTGATGAAAAAAAATCCCTTTTTGGTTGTGAAAACAACGTTCATAATTGCTAAAATGAATGTTGCCAGTAATGCTGACAAATTGTAGTTCCTTTTATTACAATAAGCTAAATAAGTCGTAGACTTATAAATAGATAATAGATAGTATAAATTATTATATCCCAGATCTGACAGCTTAAAATTCTCTCAAAACTGGGTTAATATACTCATTTTTTACAAAATAGAAGAATAAATTCTTTTAACTTAAATTAATATAGGTACTATATAGAATTCAATATGAAACGCTTTAAATTCCTGAACCTTCAAATAAAAGTATTGCAATTTCAATCAATTAGATAAATTTTAAGCCAAAAAGATAAATTTCAACCAAGAAGATTAATTTTCTACTTAAACACTGGAATTTTTGACAAATTACGTGAATTCTCAACCAAATATTTAAATTTACTACTAAAAAGATCAGTTTCCAAGCAAAAATAGAGTAGTTCAATTTTCAGTTGAGAACATTAGTTTTAAAACAAAAAAAGAGAATTTTTAGCAAAATAGTTAAATTTTTAACGGAACAAACTTTTATCCGCTGCAGTGATAAATCTTCAACCAAAAAATTAGCTTAAAACAAAGTAGTACATCGTTGAATTAACTAATTGTACCTTCAACGAAAAAAGATTAATTCTCGACCAACAATATTATAGTTAATATTTCAACCAAAGAAATAAACACCAAGAAAGATAAATTTTCAACTGAAGAGTTAAAGTACTTAATATTTAACAAAACAGTTTCATTAAGAATTAAATAGTAGCACTTTCAAGCAAAAGGGACGAATTTTTTACAAAAAAGTTTAATTTGTAATCAAACAGTTGAATTTTTAATCGACAGGTCAAAAATTTCTAACAAAAACGACTAAACTGAAACAAAAACCAGTTCCGGTTTTTTGAAAGAAGAAAAGATCAATTCTTTCAAAAATAGGGAAAACAGGGGAACAGGATTAGAGTCTGATGTTGTATAGCATTTAAATACCATTGATTACTATATATTTCATACATAGAATAAATAAGTATTTTTTCTCTCTTAGATAAATTCTAAAATGAGATGAATTAAGGTAGATTACGTTTAATCAATCAGGTATCTCAGAATATAAAATACCCCACAGTAATAACTAGAAAACAAAAACTCTTTTTTATATCCTCATCTCCGCAGTAACATTCAGCAACCCTTAAGAGGTACCCCTATTACATGTAACGAACCACGTGTCAGCAGCCTTAAAATAAAACCGCCAAATAAATTTCAAATTGAAAGGAATCACCCCAGACAACTTTCCAAAACTCTAGTCAATATACATATCTCCACAGTCATATTCCACATCCTCTATGAAATACTCATCACTTTTAATTAACCAAGTCTCGGCTGCCTAAGAACTGAAACAGCTAACAAAAATTCAAATGAAAAATACTTTGCCTCAGACAACTTTTCAAGACACCATTATAATAATAATCACCACAGGCAACTTTTAAATCCTATGTTTAAAACATATACCCTCACAGGAATATTCCAAGACACCTAGGAACTACTCCTGTCACATTTTACGAACCAACTCTCAGCTGCTTACAACTAAGACAGCAAAAAAAAATTGAAATTGAAATTAATCACCTCAGACAAATTTCCAAGAATCAAGTCAATATATGTATCTCCACAGTAATATTTCAGATCCCCTGTAAACAACCCCTACCACATTTGACGAACCAAATCTTAGCGACCTTCAACTAAAGCTGCTAAATAATTTCAAATTAAGAATAATCATCACGGACAACTTTGCAAAACTCTAGTTAATACATCTGTCTTCACCGTAATTTTCCACGACCCCTAAGAACTACCCCTATTACATTTAACGAACTGAATCTTAGCTGCCTCCAACTAAAACTACCTAAATGTTTCCAATCAAAAATAATTACCTCAGACAACTTCTCAAGACTCTAGTTAATATACCTATCGCCTCAGTAATATTACACAACCCCTAGCAACTGTCCCTATCACATTAAGCGAACTAAGTCTTATCTTGATTTATCTAAAACTGCCAAAAAGTTTCAAATTAAAAATAGTCGCCCCAGGAAAATTTCCAAAACTCTAGTTAATATGTATACCTCCATAGTGATATTCCAGGTCCCCTCAGAACTACCCTGATCACATTGAACGAACGAAGTCTCATCTGCATTTAAAGAAAACCGCCTAAAAATTTGGAATTAGTAATAGTCACCACAGACAACTTTCCAAAACTCTAGTTGATATGTCTGTCTCCATAGTAATATTCAACAACCCTTTGGAACCACCTCTATTACATTTAGCGATCCCCGTCTCAGCTTCTAAGGCTTGTGAAATGTTACTGCGGAAATAGATATATTAAATAGAGTTTTGAAAATTTTCTGGGGTGATTATTTTTAATTAAATTTTTGTTCAACGGTTTTTCTTGTAGGGAGCTGACACGTCGTTCATTACATGTGATAGGGGTTGCTCTTAAGTGTTGTTAAATTTTACTGTGGAGATGAGAATATGAAAAAGAGTTTGTGTTTTTTAGTTATTACTGTGGGGCTGTGGGTATAGTTTAGAGTCTTACGAAGGTGACTAGTATGATTTTTTGAATTTGGAAATTATCTGAAAACAACTATGACACTCACACCTGCTCCTCATTACAAATATAGACATTAAACACATATATATATATATATATATATATGTGTGTGTGTGTGTGTTTAATGTCTATATTTGTAATGAGGAGCAGGTGTGGGTGTTGTAGTTGTTTTCAGATAATTTAATTTGTTATTTTTACTGAGTTTGAAACTAGCTCAGGCTAACGGTATATGTTTCCTCGTTCTTATTCCATATCTTTTTCTTTGTATTTTTTTTAATGATGAGAGTTTATTTGTTGTAATATTTTTTTAGTATTTTGGTGAGCCCATAATAGCACGAAATTTGTATATGCTTTCATTTAAGCTGTGTGCTTACATTTAGTTTGAGCGCATATTTTATCTTGAGGGCACTTTTTAGGGAAAAGATATTGTTCTTCGAACATTAACTTTACATTTTTGAAGAGCCAAAAAAAGGCCCAGCCTTCTGGCGTTGTTGACTTTTCAAGTTTTTTAAATTTTATGCAGTGGCCGAAAAAATTATGGCATAAAAAAAACGTTAAAATTCCGTTTTCGAGGTGATAGTGGAACGCTCCTCATTTGAAACTCCACGCGACACTCCCTTTATCTCTGCGGATTAGAAACTATTTATTTTGTTGGTCATCACTTTGCAACATGTTATGACCTCAATATCTTAGGCAATTTTCAAGAAATGTAGAAAATTTTCATGGCGCTTTTAAAAAATCCATATGAAAGTCCCTTCATCACTGCGGATTAAAAACTTTTTTTTGGCATCACTTGGTCATCACTTTGTGAAGTTTTAAAACCTTCATATCGTGGACAGTTTTTAAACTTTTGCAAAAAATGTTTGTGGCGCATATGAGCGCATTTGAAGACGAATGGCTACATATGCGTAATTTTAAATTTCATATCACTGTCAAAGATTTAACACATTTGTTACACTATCTCCCCCTCCGCCTCGAACAAAAATCCTATATTTCTTAATTAGCCAGCGCTAAATTTTTCAGTGGTGGCGTATTTGAGCGCATTTGAAGTTATCTTGATGAACTTGAAAAAGTATTGAATAATTTCGGGGACATATTTTCAAAAATTGTAAAAAACTTTGTTTTTCCGACTATGTTCCTGAAATGTAGAGAATGAACAAAAATGAAAATGCTAATGCTGATTATAATCTTTGATTACAATTGCTAAACTTTAAAATTATTATATAATTTTCGATAAATTGATTTTTCATTTTGTTGAATTGTTAAAAATATGACGTAAGACGGATCGTAAGAAGAGCTAGTTTTAATAAAAAGATCTTATCAAATAAAACACATATGGCAAAGATCTGATTGCTTCATATTAATTTGATGTCATTAATATTTCCTCGGTAACAAGGCAATAAAAAAATTAGAGTAAATCTCAAGTGACGAGCAACTGAGAATCTTAGGGAGATATCGCGTAATTGTTTCATATTTATAGAGCTTCTGTGACAAATTTACAATGATTGCGTTATTGTAGCCTGGAAGAAAAATCCACGTATGATAATAACGACTAAAGAAGTAATGAAATAAAGCTTGAAAAAAATTCAAATTATATTTCTAATTTCGAACATCAAGAAAATTTTGTAATAGGTATTTAAATTCGTTAAGTTGTAAGACAACAAAGAATAAAATAGTTGATATTCCACTCAAAAAAGATTCTAATTTTAAATAATAGACAGTTGAGTTAATTAAAAAAGACAAATTTTCAACAAAATACTTGAATAAAAAACAGAAAACTTTTATCAAAAGCGATGAGCTTCTACAAATTTTGCAAACTGACTGGAATTAATCCTAAGATTTAAAAAGATGTTCCCAAATGAAAAAAAAATCTCAAAATTTTTCACATTTTATTCTCTCCTGCAAAATTGAAAAAACTGCCTTTAAATCTTCCAGATTCTTATTTGGCAATTTTGCATATATTTCTAAATACTTGTCTTAAAATCAGTTTTGTCATAATATGAAATTATTTAAAATTTTCCCGTGAATCTTGAAAAAATTTGTTACTGTCACGAATCATTTTAGAGTTCATAAAGCCTGAAAATCTCAAAAAATCCACATTTTGCTTTGAACTTTTTGAAATATTTTCAAATTTTTAATTATTTTTCTAATTTTTTGGAAACTTTCAAGTATCTTTCAAAGTGAGCTGCGTCTAGTCGCCCAGAATAACTAGGAGAGTTGGAAAAGAAAATTTCGTGAAATTGATTTTTTTTACCTTAATTCGACATGGAACTTAGAAAATATTAATGAAATTGATTCTTTTACTTCAACTCGAAATGGAACTTAGAAAATTTACGTGAAATTAAATTTTGTACTCTAATTGGAGAAATAACTTGGAAAGTTTTCATGAAATTGACTTTTTTTATTTTAGTTAGAAATGGAACTGAGAAAGTGTCGTGAAATCTATTTTTTTATTTTAATTCGAAACGGAACTTGGAAAATTTTCCTGAAACCGATTTTTTAATTTTAGTTATAAATGGAACTTAAAAAATTTACGCGAAATTTATTTTTGTATTTTAATTGGAAAAATAACTTGGAAAGTTTTCATGAAATTGATTTTTATATTTTAGTTAGAAATGGAACTGAGAAAGTTTTCGTGAATTTTATTTTAATTCGAAACGGAACTTGGAAAATTTTCCTGAAATCGATTATTTTATTTTAGTTAGAAATGGAACGCAGAAAATTTACGTGGAATGGATTTTTGTATTTTAATTCGGAAAATAACGTAACAAACGTTCATGAAATTGATTTTTTTTATAGCAGTTTGAAATGGAACTGAGAAATTTTTCGTAAAAATTTATTTTTTTATTGTAATTCGAAATGGTACTGAGAAAGCTTTCGTGAAATTTAATTCATTTCAATTCGAAACGGGACTTAAAAAATTTGCATGAAATTGAATTTTTTAATGGTAATTCGAAACGGGACTTCGAAAATTTACCTCAAATCGATTTTTTCATTTTAATTGGAAAAATAACTTGGAAAGTTTTCATGAAATTGATTTTTTTAATGATAATTCGAAACGGAACTTAGACAATTATCCTGAAATCGATTTTTTTATTTTAGTTAGAAATGCAACTTAGAAAATTTACGTGATATTTATTTTTGTACAATAGGCAATATGTTAAATAGTTTTGAAAAACCGCATATCATTGCGGAAGCACATTTTTTGATAACTTTAAAATTGTAGCCTGTAGGGGAGTGGATATTTATAAAAGATATATTGTTCACAATGCTTTTAATAAATGATGGTTCGCCGTATAAAAAAATTACTCGAGAGTAAAAAGTTCAACATTGTGCCAGAGATTAAGAAAAAAAAGTTCAAAATAATCTACTTTTTTAATGAGAATTAGTATCAACTTGAGTTCCTACAGAAGTATATTTTAGTTTTTGAACATTTTTGTTCTCTTCATCAAAATTGGTAAAATATAACTAATTATTATTAAAATTTCACAGATTCGATTAGCCAAAAGGGAGCCACCTAAAATTAGTAAATAATTACTCATTTATGTAGTCGAGGTAAAAAACTAATTCCATAGTAGAAAGCTAATTGCTTAGTGAACAAAAATTTCTGACAATTCCAGGTTTTTCTAGGTATCTCAAAATTTGTACAGGTATAATTCTTCATAGTACGGCACAAAACTATATGCATGCGTAAAAATATTGAATTCCTAAATTCCATAAATTCGAATAATATTTCAAACAAATTTTCATTTCATCCAAACATGAAACAGCTGAATTTGTAACCTGTGATACTTGAATTTTTAACCAAAAAGATTAATTTTCAAAGAAATGAATGAAGTTTTAACTCAAAAAGATTAATTTTTAAGCGAAAATTGAATAATTCAAGTTCCAGTAAGAAAAATTAATTTTCAACTATATAGAAGAATTTTCAACTAAAATAATGGCCTACTTAACTGGATTAGTTACATTTTCAATCAAAAAAATTAATTCCTTATAATAATAAAGAAGTTCAACCAAAGCAATATACCTTCAACTGAAAAAAATTTTCAACCGAAAATAAAATAGTTAGATTTTCAGTTAAAGCTCATAATTTTCGACCAAAAATAAAAGCGAATTTTCAATAAAATACATGAATATTCAACAGAGAAAGATCAATTTTCAATAGAAAGAAAAATCTATTTTTAACCTAAGAGACGAATTTTCAACTAAAATTTTGAAATATTCAACTGAATTAGTTACATTTCCAATTCAAAAAATTAATTTATAATAATGATAAAAAAAATCAACCAAATAGTTGAATTTTCAACTGAAATAATAAATTTTCAACTGAAGGAGTTGAATTTTCAACTAAAAAGATGAATTTCCAACCAAAAAGAATAATTTTCTGCCAAAAAAGACGAATTTTTAGGCAAAAAATTTCAAGAACAGAAATTTCTTTTCAACCGAAAATTAAACAGTTACATTTTCAGTTGAAAAGATTATTATTCGACTAAAAATAAAAACGCTTTTTCAACAAATTAGTTTAAATTTCAACCAAAGTGATGAATTTTCAACTAGAATAATTAAGTTTTAAACCAAAAAATTAGTTTTCGACTAAAATGATAATCTTTACTTGTAATAGTTGACTTTATAAACGAAAAGATTAAATTCCAACCAAGAATATTATTTTCAACAAAGTACATGAATTGTTGACTGAAAAAGATCAATTTTCAATATAAAATTGAATATTTCAACTTTCAGTGGAAAAAATATACTTTTGAACTAAATAGACGAATTTTTAAATAAAATAATGGAATATCGAACTAGATTCGTTTAATTTTCAATTTAAAAAAATAAATTTCCAAAATAAAAAAGATTTAACCAAACAGTTAGATTTTCAAACAAAGAGAGGAATTTTCAACTAAAATGAAGAATTTTCGAATGGAACAGTTGAATTTTCAAGCAAAAAGATGAATTTCCAAACAAGGAGATTAATCTTTTACCAAAAAAGATTATTTTTTCAATAAAATAGTCTCATTTTCAACAAATAATTAATTTTTCAGTAAAATAGTTGAATTTTTAACGACGTAGTGGAAATTTGAACAAAAGAGATAAGTTTTCAATTTATAAAAAAATCAATTATAAGGCAAACAGTACCATTTTCAGAAAAGTACCTCAATTTTTAACCAAATAGTTGAATTTTCAACACACAAATACAAATATTCAATCGAATGGTTGAATTTTCATGGACAAAAGATTACACTTAAAATAAGATGACTTGTTAACAAAATAGTTGCGGTTTCAACTAAAATGACGAATCTAAAAAAAAAATTTGGATAAAAGAATTTCAACTTTTAACCAAATAATTTATTTTTCTACAAAAAAAGAAGGTCAATTTTCATTAGGAAATGGAATCGTTAATTTAAAGTCCAGACCAATAAATAATTGTTCAATAAAGTAGTTCAAATTTCAAGAAAGTAGTAGAATTTCAAATAAAAAAAGATTACTTCACAATAAAAAATTTAATAGTAGACTTTTCAATAAAATAGAAATAACTTTTAATGAAAAATAGCTAATTGTTTTCAATCTTTCGTTATTTCGTCAAGGCTTCATTCAAGTAAATATTTGTATGGCAATGATACATTTCAGACGCTTATGTTTGAAAGACTACTTTTGTTTGATTTCAGAGTTTTATTAGGCATATTTTCTACGATAATATCTTATCTGCCAATTATTTTAATTTTACTCCATTTGGAAATAAATTCAATTTTATATGAATAAATGTCATCCGCTACTTTTTTCTGTTTTTGAGCAATTCGCTGCCATTCTGTTACCTTTCTTGCTGGAAACTCAGCCACTTGGTTCCAAATTCACCTTCTTCAGTTCAAAATTGAATTACTTGTTGAAAATGCAGACATTTTTTGAAAATTTAATATTTCCTAAAGCAAATAACCCGCGACTTCAATCAGAAGTATATCAAGAGCCATTTAGCAGATATGAATGAAGCTGGGTAAATATTAATTTTGGATCTGCAAAAGTAGATCAAATTGAGCTCCAGTTTATAATCAAAATTACATGCAACAGTTTGATGTCTCCCTGTTTACGGTGTAGGAAAACCAGTCGAAACTGAATTATTATTTTACTGGAATTTATACAATATTGACTAATTCATATGCTGAAGTGATCATTTTATGAATAGAAATTACTGATTTTTCAGTCAAAATATGTTAAACCAAAATCATAAAATTATCATCCAAGTATGTTTACAATC
>JAABKJ010012434.1:0-10524 GCA_011634705.1 Andricus grossulariae
TTTTCACGGAGATAGACGCTTTTAAAGACGAGCGTGATTTTAATACAAATTTTGTAGGTGGTCCCACAATTTTGACCAGTAGTGTACCTCTTTAGCTTCCTTCACGTCAATTTATTTTCTAATGCAAGTTTTTGTGTTTCTATGGCTTGTTATCTTTCTTCAAATTAGGGTCTCATTCACACATTCTGACCATTCTTTCCTCGGTCTGCCTCTCGGTACGCGGCCATTTACTTTAATTTGATATACTTGTTTCGTCAGTCGTACATCTTCCATGCTCTCAACATGCCCAAACCATCTCAACAAATTTCTTTCATTCCTATTCAAATAGTGTCTAATCTATCCCACATTCTTTGAGGATTGTTAGGTGACTAACTTTGGCCATTAACGTTTTACCGCACACCATGTGCAAGGATTACATGGCAACCGCGTTAGTTTTATTCTTATCCTTTTCTTGGTATGTCCAGGTTTCGCTACCGTACAGCACAGTGGCTGTAAATATAGAATTATGTATCGCTATTTTAGCTTTAACTGATATATTTTTACGTCCGACAATAGGTCCCTCTCTATCGATAACTTTCTGACCCTCATTTATACGCCTATCTATCTCTGTATTTATCTTTCCATCATTAGTGAATATACTACCAAGATATATGTACTTATCAACTTGTTCTAAACTTTCATTATTTTAAGGCCCATGTTCTTCATACTTTTATTCAGTTTGCTCAACACTCTTTGCAAGTCTTCGATTGACTCTGCCATAATAACTTATCATCTGCGAACTATAACCCACGAACTTTCACTGTCCCGACATTCACACCTTCTTTGTCGAAGAGGGCCATTTCTAGCCACTTGTCCATAAATATGTTGAATAGCTATGAAGACATAACGCATTCTTGCCTAACAGCTTGCATAATATCCAACCAGTCACTGAGTTTCCCATTTACCCTTACACACGCTTTGCTATCTGCATATATTGTTTCTATTGTTTGTAGAAAACGTATATTGACGCCGTACACTTTCAGGACTTTACAAAGTTTACTCTATCCACCTTGTCAAACGCTTTTTCTGAGTCAACATGATCTTCTTGGCATAAATCCACTTTGGACTTCCCACATCTTTTCTTCTATTATTTTCATTACCTTGTAAATAATTATTTTTGATTATATTTCACTTACGGTACTTAGTGAGCTGATACCGCTGTTATTATTACAGTTGCTTTCATCTGCCTTTCTTTTGTATATTCGCACAATAATCGCCTTTTTCCAGTCATCCGGAACTTCTCCCATCTCTATATATATAAATTTATCAACTTGCACAACCTGTGAGGTATGTAGTCGCCGTCGTATTTAAGCATTTCAGCGTTGATATTGTCCACTCGAGCAGCCTTACCATTCTTTAAGTTCTTAATTATATCCCTAACCTCAGAGACGCCGACAGTTTCAGCCGGGTTTTCGAACGTATAGTGTTCTATGTCGCAGTTGTATTGCCTTATAGTTCAACTGCCCAATAATTTCTTCAAGGAGTCTTCTAAAGCGTCTAGTATCCCGTTCGTATCATATAGAATTTCACCCTGGCTATTTCTCATGCAGACTAACTTTGTATTTCTACTTCCTTTCATACTGATCAACGCTAGTTTAGAAAACCGTCTCTTGCTTCCTTCGAAGTCCGTTTGCATTTTCTTCTCTTCTCCTGTTTTGCGTTTATCTTTATCCTTAAACCACAGTACCACATACTTCGGTCGCACTACTAACAATGATATCCCGTAACATAGTCCGCTTGCCCTCTATACCTTCATTGCCTATTAGCGCCTTCCAAGTTGCCCCATCTATGCGGTCGTATATCCTATTCTGAAAATCTATTCGCACTTCCGATTTCTGTAATTTCTCTATTTTGATTCGCGTTTTGTACGTCTTTTTGGTGCTCTTTCTTCTCCATCTTTAACCTAAGTTCATTTTTTGAGACTAGAAGGTAATGATCAGTATTGCATTCAGAATATCTATTTTGTGGCGCTAAATACGAGTCTGACCTTAGTTTTCCCCCACCACGTCAGGAATTTCCCGTAGATGTTCCCCCCTAGATGAAGAAGATTTCCTAGAAAATCAGCTATTTGGGGTATGAAATTACCCTTGGTATTGAAATCGTCTGGAAGCAGGTCAGAGCATAATACCCATGTATTTTGGTGCACTGAATACGGATCTTGTTGTGGGGAGCACAAACATCAAGGACGGACAGAGAGATTTAAACGAATACCTAGCGGGTACTGAGCTACAGATTCTGAATCGGAGTGATACTCCCGCATTCCAGATTAAAAACAGGATTCAGGTTCTCGATTTGACTCCATGCTCGGATGAACTGAGGAACAAGGAAGTGGGCTGGAGAGTCTTCGATGGGGAGTCTCTCTCCGACAACAAGTATATCTTGTTTCGGTTAACCCTAGGAAAACCGGCGGTTTTAAAGATCTGAAGCCCCAGGAATACACGTTGGGACTTATATAAAGAGGAACTCAAAGGGAGGCTTGTGGAATTTCCCACAAGATATGGTACCATTGATGAGGTAGAACACGCCGTGAAGTTTCTGCTAAGGACTCTGACTACATTATATGAGAACAATTTCCCTACTAGCACAATTAAGTCTAGGAAAGGAGCAGAATGGTGGAATACCTACCTGGAGAAACTCCTTAAAAGACAAGAGCGTTGTGCAGCAAGGCAAATATAACTAAATCGACTTCAGACTGGGACATCTATAAAACGGCCGAGTATGAATAGTACAATAAAAATATAAGAAAGTATAAACAGGAGGATTGGAGGGGCTTCTGCCTCGGGCTAATAAGGCTCGATAATGTTGATTTTGCCGAAGATGAAGAAGCAAAGCCGAATCACCTGATGGAATTTCACTTCCCGGATTATCAGCGAATCCGAACCGACCAAGAGTAGGAAGGCTGGGGTCAAAAGATGCAGGAGGCCGATTGGAATTTCTTTGCTGAAGTTGTTGATAAAACATAGGTGGAATGGGTTGTAGGGTTCTTCTGTCCCTTTAAATCACCAGGGGCGCATGGCATCTATCTAGCGCTTTTTAAAAAAGGCATGCTACGCCGGAAGAGACTCGAAACCAGATGAGGCGAGAGCCTACTTAGCGGAATAGCGCCGCGGGGTTGCCCAGGAGGGGGTGCCCTGTCGCCCCTCCTGTGGTGCATTGTAGTGGACTGCCTCATTCGTAGGCTAAATAAAGAGGGGCACTATACCCAGTGATATGCGGATGACTTTGTAATCCTAGTCAGAGGGGCTCATCTGGAAAAGTTGATGGGTCTTACAAGGTCGGCGATGTATATCGTAGAGCTCGGGTGGGATAGCTCAGGGCGCTCGGTAAATCCGGAAAAGACCAGCCTGGTCATTTTCACGAGAAATTACAAACTGCCGAAAGTTCCTTAGAAAATCAGCTTTGCTGGGTATGAAATAACCTCTGATATTGAAATCGTCTGTATCCAGATCAGAGATTGATGTTTTTATGCATTTTGGTAAGCTTAACATACATATGACTTAAACTTCACCATTACGTCAGGGTTTTCGCCTAGACGCTGAAATTTCCCTAGATGATCAGCTTTTTCAGGCAAGAAATTACCCATCGTTATGAAATCATCTGAAATCTTTATGTATTTTGGAGCGCTCAATATGAACGCAACGTTAGTTTTCCCCCAGCACGTAAGGTTTTCCCCCTAGGCATGGCAAATTTGGTAGAAGATCAGCTTCTTTGGGTATGAAAATTCCCGTGATATTGAAATCATCTGGATATTTAATTCATCTTTTTGGATCAATTCAATACCTAGGTTAATATCATAACCGAAAAAGCGGATTTTCTGGGGAATTTTTCACTTTTAGGAGGAAACCCTGGCGTGCAAAGGCGAGGGGCTATTCACTGAGTGAAAGTGAGTGAAAAGTCATTTCTAACTCACAACTGGTTCTCCGAAGTCAAGTGAAATTTCTTACAATCCGGACAGATCATACAAAGTTTTTCCAAGTCTTAGGAAAGCTTAGGAAATCTTGCTTACTCTTATAGAACCCATAATCCATAAATCATCCCAAATTTGTTTCTACGCCAAGAGCGTATAGAAGCATCTGTCTCGCAAGGACATGGTGCATCTCGAGCAATGAGGGGCAACCCCTTGCAAGACTGTCGAGTTTACGCTTTTGTCGTAGAGAATAGATAATGGAAATATTAAAATATGGCCATTTTATTATTTTATTTTATTGACAATTGTTCAGCTTTAATACAAATATCTGCCATTATTAAAAACTTAAAATGAGACTTTATACATTTTTGTTTATAGCGCAAAAATTTATTATTTTATTTAAAACTAGCTGATGCTGATTCTTAAATAAAGTTTTGCATTATTGATATACAAATTTATAGAAAAATTGATTAAAAATCGCTAAAGTCATAGCACGTAAAAGTAAGTTCATTCAAAAATTAGCATTAACTGGTTAAATATAAACATTTAAATAATATTTTTTTTCCATGCAAGTTCAAGTAGAGGAAGAGAAACAGCTTTCGATTTCGTCCTTGAACTTTTTTATTTCTACAATCAATTTTCTCGATATTGATCACTTTCATTACAGAATGTCTTGGAAAAAAATGTTCCTCTGGGAGTAGACCAACTTTTGTATAACACTTTTTGCTGCAGAATCAACATTCCAACCAAAATAGGCACAATTTAATCTTTCTCGTTTTCAACGTAATTTAGGTCGAAAATTATATGAGTTTGAAGAAAAAATGGTGTTTTTGGAAAAATAGCCGTCAAAATTCAAATACTCGTAACATCGTGGGGTTTTTATTGTTCTCAAAACGGAAAAATACGTGTCGCCTAATTTTCTCTAGAAAAAAAAAAAAACATATTTCGCCGCGAAGAGATTCTGGGACTTTATGTGTGAACTCTGATTGTGAGACCTACCTGATTTAGAATGAATTCGGTTTTTTTTATCAATATTTCAACGTTGTTTCATTTTATATTGTAAAGTCTTTATAAATCATTTTTGCAATGATGCTACCTGGATGACAGTCCGATTTTTTTACTGAATATTACGTAAAATGTTATACTGACTACGAAAAACTAGGGCTCCTGTCTCAGTTCATGATTATATCGATTGTTGGCATAATAAATAAACAATTACAACTACTCCTAGAGGAGCATTTTTTTTAAAGACATTTTTTTATACATGTAACTGACCAATTATGAAAAACATCTATTAAGGAAGTAAAGAAGTTCAGAGCCATAATGGAAAACTCATTTCGTACTCTTTCTGATCTTCTTGTATTCTTTAAATTCATCCGTATTCTCTCCGATTCTCTTCGATTTTTTCCAGTCCTCTCCGATTCTTGCCAACTCTGACTTGTTCCGCTTCATTCATCTCAACTCAGATTCAAGATCACGTATTCTTCAAAATTCAGGAATTCTTGCACTCATTTTCACCCAGTGAATAGCCCCTCGTGCGAGGGAGGAACTAATGTCAAATTTGTATTCACCGCCCCAAAATACATAAGCATATCATGTCTGCCTAGTTTGCAGACGATTTTAATACCAATGATAATTTCATACACAAAAAAGCTGAATTTCTAGTAGAATTTTCGCCTTTAGGGGAAAATCTTGACGTACTGCTGAAATTGAAGTCATATTCGTATTCAGTCCAGGAAGTAACCCTGAGGTTTTGGGGGAAACTAGTGTGAGATTTGTATTCAGCGCACTGAAATGCATAAAGATCATTGTTAATTAATTTTTTTTCTGAAAAAAGACCTTCTCCTTTCACTCCGCTGGGATTCGAACCACAGAACTTCTGATTTTTGTTCAGATGTTTTTCCCATTAAGCTACTAGAGAGATCGAGAGAAGAAACTTTATTTAAGAAAATATACGCATTATTATGCTAGATAGTGAAAATTAAATTTTTAAAGGAATCTGTATTATCATTAGAGAATAAAAGGAAATTTTCAACTTCTTTTTCAGACTAGATGGAGTAATGAATTAAAAATTATTTTTAATTTCTTTTTTTCTGAAAAAAGATCTTCTTTCACTCCGCTCGGATTCGAACCACAGAACTTCTAATTTCCGGTCAGGTGCTTTTCCCATGAAGCTACTAGAGAGATCTAAAGATCTTCTGTGGTTCGAATCTGAGCGGAGTGAAAGGAGAAGATCTTTTTTTCAGATAAAAATTATTAAAAAATGATTCTGAATGCATAACTCCATCTAGTCTGAAAAAGACGTTACAAATTTTCTGTTATTCTCTAATGATAATCCGGATTCTTTCATATATAAAGATATCATGCTGTGACCTGTTTCCAGCCAATTTCAATACCAAGGGTTATTTTATACCCGACAAGGCTTATTTGCAAGGGAACTTTCCGCTTCCAGGGGAAAACTCTGGGGTGCTAGGAGAAGACTAATGTAAAATTCATAATTAGCACACTAAAATACATAAAGATATCATGCCTGACTAGCTTCCAGACGATTTCAATGACAAGGGTAATTTCATACCCGAAAAAGCTAATTTTCTAGGAAATGTTCATCGTACAAATTCCTTTTGGGAATCAACAAGAATACGCCCCCCCCCCCTTCAACATAAGTGAAAACCGACCAATTTTTAATGATTAAAATTTTGACATTATTTGAAGATTTAAATTAAAAATCTCATTTCTCTTCAGAATTTAATAGTGATTGCTAGAAATTACTCATCTTTGCAGAAGCTGGCCCAATATTTCCGAATTGAAATTCCTCAATTTATAAGTAGCACTTTTAGTTTCGTGGCTAATATTTTTTTGTATGAAAATTGAATAAGTTGTAAGTATAAGGAAACCTAATTTAAAATTAATCGCACGAAAAAACAGACAAAGTTTCATTTTGACGACAATCTCATATAGTTTTCAAAAAAAGGGATAAGTTCCATCAAAGTTGGAAATTCTTTACGCTTTTTATGATTTTCATGAATTAATGGATGTTGTAAAAGTTTGTTGGGTATTTTTTTTTTGCGGGGAAGAAAAAATACTATATTTCTTCGTGACGACAAATTTGATTAATTCTTTGAAAGTCATTAAATGCAAGTTCACCTTTTCATGACAAACTCTTATTTGTTTTTAAAAATAGGTGAAATGCCACAGAAATGAGAAATTATTCACATTTCACATGATTATCAGAAATTGATGTCTTAAATGTTTTTTGGGTTGTTTCTTTTAAACGTGGGAGAGAACTGATAAGGTCTCGTTTTGACGAAAAACTCTTACCTATTTTGAAAAAGAGGCCAAATGCCACCGAGTTTGCACATTTGAAAAATTTTCATGATTCTAAAAATAATGCGTTACTCCCGGTAGCAAGATTGGAATTGATGCTCCAAAACTTGCGTCTGTAGTTTTTCGATCTTTGGCCAAAAATATTTTATTTACACGTAAAACCTGGAAAGTTATCGTGCTGTTGAATCTCATTTCCTCAGACGAAGGGCCTTAAGTGTTGAAAAATGGAGAAACTTGTAATTATTTTTAGAAGTAAAGAACTACACCCGATCACAAGATTAAAACGTTAATTTCCAAAGTTTCTTAGGTAGTTATTTAATTAAAGCAATGAATTATTTTCTGTAGATCATGAGAAGTGTAAGTAATTTCCAGCTTCCATAGCATTTGCCATATTTTAAAAAATAGGCAAGAATTTGTCGCCAAAATGAAACCTTTTCTGTGGTCTTCGCTAATCGAGAAAACACTGAAAATACTTTTCAAACTTAAATTTCAATTGTTCTACTGAAAATAGTGCATTATTTCCTGAAAATAATGGGAAGTTTCAATAATTCCCAACTTTGCTGACCTTTGAACTCTTCTAAAATACTGATAACAGTTTCTCGTCAAAATAAAGCTTTGTCTGTTGTTATCCGTATTTGAAAAACTATCCCAAATACATTTAAAACATCAATTCCCGTCATGTCAGCAGAAGCAATGTATTATTTTCTGAGAATCATGAGAAGTGTGAAAATTTGAAAATTCCGTGGCATTTGGCATATTTTTAGAAATTGGTAAAATTTTGGCTTCAAAATATGATGCATTATTTTTAGAAAACGAGGAGTAGTTTCAATAATTCTAAACTTTTCCGACTGTAGGCTTCTTTTAAAACATATTTGAGAGTTTTGTCGTAAAAATGAAACCCTGTCTGTTGCTTTCGCTAATCAGAAAACTACCGAAAAAACATACGAAACCGAAATTTCAATCATGTCACCGAAAGCAAAGCATTATTTTCTGAAAATCATGAGAATTCTAAATAATTTCCTATTTAGGTGGGATTTGGCCTATTTTTAAAAATAGGTAAGAGTTCGTCGTCGATTAAAAAATGTTTCAGAGAATTCAAATACATAAAAATTTACTTTGAGTACCGGGACACCCCGTCTATGTATATATATGGGGCATAATTTCTTAAGTGTACCCACCTCGAAAATGAAAGTTGTCCGATCGGGCTAAAAATTGGCCAAATTGTAGTCCTATTAGATAGTACTCCTCACACTGAAAATTAATTAATTTTGATCATTATTTATCAAAGTGGATGGGGTACAATTTTTGGTTTTTTAAGAAAGGCCTTACTTTCAAACATTTGTAACTTTCTTCCTATTGCTTTAAACAAAATTTCACTACACATGTTTTCGATAGATTTCTTCAGAAGCTTTTTGGTGGTCGTCACAATTTTCGAAAAAAGTCAAACTTTGACCCTATTTTTTGAAAATCAAAAATGAATTTGACTTTTTTTCAAAGTTCGACACTTTTTTCTTTAAAATATCTTCAAAAGAAAGTTGAGTCAGTGAAATAGTGGATTTTCTGTCGCCTGAAATGAGTTTTCAAGTAAGTTACTATTATTTTCTGATAGTCGTGAACATCGACCGTGTCATAAGCTAAGTCATCAGATATGATTGCGATACTTATATGCTTGAGCTCTCCATCTTTTTTATAATTTATCACCACAATGAATATTGCAGCTTGGTCTTTATTCCAGTGCAATTATTGAGCTTCATTCTGAATTATGAACGCGTAATTCTCAGCGAAATCGAAATAAATCAAAAACTCCCCAGGCTCCTTTGAAATGAAGTGATGAGTTTTTAATTTCAACAGCCTTTCACAGACGACATCTAGGAATTCATCAGTATCCATTTCATGTCGGTCTGTAACCAAATTTTAGTCAGTACGTCAGTGTCAATGAGTTTCATCATCATTCTTGATCGACACAAAGTCTTTCACCTTGGCATCATTCGACTTATGTTATCGCGTTCATAAAAGTTTTTTACTAGAGCTTTAGTTTCAGGAGTCAATGCTCTTCCTCTTTTCGGATTCGGAAGCGTAAGAATTCCATACTCTGAAACTAATTTGTTGACATTTCTTGCTTTTCGCTCTGATGTATTGAACACCTGCATCAGTTTGCTTCTAACCAAGATTTTGGCGCAAGCGAGAGAAGTTGAAATCGTTCTTGAAGATCATCAGAGGCATTGCATTTTTCGATGATTTGACCTAATACTTCAACACCAGCTTTATGATATCTTTTCCACACTGCAGTTTGGTGACCAAGACATCTCAATCTTTTTCGCTGTCATATAGCTGATCTTCCTCATCGTCAGATACCATTTCAGGATCCTCAGTACCTACCTTTCGCTATCAGAAGGCTCTGCAATATTACCAGAGTTCAAGGATTATATTTCCGCTGAGTTGATGAGTTGGTATCCACATGAACTGCAAATTTGAGTTCCGTCTGGTAGTGCAGGGAATTTCAAACGCAAGTCGAGGGCAAAACCACGGAGTTTAAGATTAGTTGCCTTATGCCTTACTTTTTGAAGAGAACAGTTATTTTGGTAGCATAAAATATTACTTTACTTAAAAACTGGCACTAAAGCGTAGCACAAAGATCCTCGGCGTGAGCACACTAGACGAGATCGCCCGCCACACGCCCTATCATGGCATCTTGCTTACGAATCGTTCTATTACTCAAGAAGAATTGATTTTCCACTCTAAAAATTGGAGATCTCATAGGAAAAAACCTCAGCTTTTTAAAAAAACTATTTAGAAGAAAAAAAGAAGTGTCGAAATTTTAAAAAAAGTCAAATTTATCTTTCATTTTCAAAAATTAGGGTCAAATGTCAAATTTTTTTGAAGATCGTTACGTCCACCGAAAAATTTGTGGAAAAATCTATCCAAAAAATCTGTACTAAAATTTTGTAGAAAGCAATAGGAAAAAAGTTACAAATGTTTGAAAGTAAGGCCTTCCTTAAAAAAACCAAAAATGGTACCCCCTCCACTTTGATAAATAATTATCAAAATGAATAATTTTTGGTTTGAGGAGTACTATGTAACAGGACTACAATTTGGCCAACTTTAAGCCCGATCGGACGACTTTCATTTTCGAGGTGGGTACACTTGAGAAATTATGCCCCATATGTAAATATTACTCTTTTTACGTTTTTAGTAGACAATAGTTACAATAACTTTGCAAGTATTAGGTAATGCTTTATAGTGTAGGCTCCATG
>JAABKJ010012435.1:0-10524 GCA_011634705.1 Andricus grossulariae
GAGAAAGACTGAATAATTTCGTACTTATTTTCTACACATTCAAATAGAGTTTATGAACACGTCATAATTATGATTATTCAGATGTTCTTCATGAAATATAGTATATAATACACAGTATACACTATGGTTCTTATCAGATGCATGATATATGACACGAGTTTCTCATTGTGAGGTATTGATATTTCATAAATGATTTCCAGCAAAAAACTTTTGCTACCTTAATCAGCCTTAATTTGGTTATACAAATGCATTTTTCAACTCTCTTTTTACAAAAATATGAATCAAAGCCGCAAATTTTTGTAAACCACTGACACTTGTTGCGCATATGTTTCTAATGGTATCTGAAGTCATTGAAAAAAATTGTGTTCAAGTCATGCAGAGTTGTAAACAATATACTTATCATAAGAAGGATTAATTATTTGTTGATAGATTTTCTAAATATTTTTTTTTGCCTTACATTACAGGCATATCTTCAACTTCGTATAGTAGAAAAAACAAAAGAATCTCCCAGCCCTCCGTTATCTAGGTTGGCTGATTTGGTGCTCAATCTTAGCACCTCTAAATAAATTACTCTACAGCCTATCATTTTTATTTGATAACATTTTTTTCAAATTTAAAGCTAACGACATTTCCAAGAGAATTATACAATTGTTGATAAAATCTCACATTAGGTAAAAAAAATTCGAAACCGAGCATTGTTCGTTTCTCGAAGTCAAGGAAAACAATGTCAGGCTTCGAGCACGCGGTGAAAAAAATTGTGGAGAATATGAAGTTTCAGTATATGCGGTACCTCTTATTTTTGACAATTAACTCTATTTCCTTGGGAGCGTTAAGCAGAGCTGTACCGAGGCTAAGTTTGTCAAAGTGACAGAGATGATGTTCGAGCACTCTTACTGTCGCATTCTCCCTTTGGACGTTCAAACAAATGATCATTATTTTAAACCCCTTGAGCTGCATTAAGGCCATGTGGTCTATAAAAAGGCAACATTTATAGATAGATAATAAAAAGCTTTTATCCAATTTTGAATCTTATTCAAATGTTCAAATATTGCATTTATATATTTTATCAGCGCCTTTTTACTTTTGAAAGTAGCCGGTTACACAAAAGGGGGAGGAAATCAGCGGTTGCTTATGTGCGAAAAACGTGCAGAAAAACTTCAGAACAAAGTCGGTAGTTTCTCATAGACAAGATTTCATCCGAATAACATATGAAAAAATCATGGAAAATTATTAATTTTGAAAAATTGCAAAAAGCTTCTTACAATTGACTCACTTCATTCTAAAGTGGAAAATAAGTAACTAGAAAATCACACAATAAATCTCACAAATCTTTAATTCGATAGAAACTTCGAAAACAATCAACAAATACAATTAATTGATGTCGACTCATTTTTGTCGAAAAGATTGTCGAGACAAAAAGCACTTAAAAAGCAAGCGGAAATGTAGGATCTTAAATGTGGGTGAAGTAAATAAATGCATGCATATACATTTTTTTCTTGAATTACTAGTGTTGAAGCTTGACGTTCATACGCCGTTTACATAGGTTATGTGGAAGAAGCGTATGAATGGGCTATGACGATATTCCGGACATTCATGGATCTCGTCTGGGGTCAAAAAGGTGGGCCTGCCGCTGTCAATGTTTATTTTTACCCGCTCATATCTATTATGGATATTGTGATACATATACAGCCCATGGATAGCAGTATAACTTTCTAATATTGCGAAGACTTCACCATCGGATGTTGATATAACAATTTGTTCTCGGGTTAAAAGGTTAATATGATTTCGTGATGTCAATGTAATTGGTATATCGCGACCAACAGTGTACCTTCGAAGTTCGAATATCCGGAAAGGATTTCTTATGGAAGTGAGCCGAATATATTTACAGTTTTCAAGTTCGTATTCACTGATGTTATGAGAAAAAAGCCTGATAGGATTAAGAATTCCACTGACAGAAGGGGGACGCTCTGAAGGAGCAGCGCTGGTTGGAGAATTAGGTCCTGGAGGAGACACGGCAAGAGGAGTCAGGTTGAGAGGAGACGTGGACCTGGACCTGGACCTTGAAGGAGGAGATGGAGATCTGACCAGGGGATTATTAATGTCGAAAGGTGATCTATCACGTGAAGACTCGAAGCTCAACCCTGCGAAAAAAGAGAGAATTAAATGTTTGTAAACTCTGTGGGGCAAGACAAAATTCATATTTGTTAAAATTGGTCGACACTGTTACGTAACGTTTCTTACAAATCAATCCTATATAAAAACCCATGTATCCACGATAATAGTACAACAACACGCCTGCAGATGTGTATGCATACAAAAAAGGGTTTCGTAGCCTTTTTGCTTGTGTGTCGTTGTGTAATGGTCCCATTCACACTACCAAGGTTACTTTTTGTTGCGGAGAAATAGTACCCTAAAATTATCGTTAGATTCACACTTTGCTTTTTCTGTGATCCGGGCGCACCCTGTCATACCCAATCCCAAGCTATTCTATCTGATCATATCCTATCTGCTCCTATCATATCTGTCTGATTTCATCAGATTATTTATGATCCTATACTATCCTAACCTATATAATCATATCATATCCTACCCTATCCGATCATATCCAGTAATAATAATCAAGGAAAGCATTTGTTCTTTTTCTTTGTAAGAAGTTTTTTTATTGCAAAATTACTTCAATCAAAATGAAAGTACAGGCTCCAGGTTATCGAATTATGGAAAAATCGAATATTTTGAATAAAAGGTTGAAAATCCTGAAACTGAGTAACGAATCTAAATTTTGCTAGGTGTAATCTGAATTATTCATCTAACAGATTTACTCTAATATTGTCATAATGAAAAAATCACATTTGAATCAAGAAAACCTTACATACTTCATCAGATGAATCTTTGAATCACATACAAAAACTACTAATAAATGTTTAGATAACTGATACAAGTTGATATTATTACTCATAAGATCTCAGTTCCTAATTTTTAATAACTTAAGTCGCTAAGGAATAAATGTGGAATTTAAAACCACAGATTATTGAATAGAACTTGGAGAATATTATTGATATTGAAATAAAACATTTTTACTTAATATTTAGTTAGATTTTCAATCTGTTACATAATCATCAACATAAGTATTTCAATTTTCAATTTCAATAAACTCTTTATCTGGGGACACTTATTGAATTTCATTTTTTATAACACACACCTTCTGGTTTGCCCACAGTAACTCCAAATTGAATTCGTACTTACTTCGTACGAATTCAAATAGAGTTTATGAAAAGGCCATACTAATGATTATTCAGGTGTTCTTGGGTTACCTCACCCAGGCTTGGTTTGACAATACAAACCTATTTTTTTTAAATCGCATTTCGATGAAAATCTCAATCTATATCCCAAATTTTTTGAACAATTGACAAATTTTGTGTACATCTTTCGGAAAGTGTCTGGCAAGAATAAGAACAATGTGTACGAGTCACGTGGACCTAATAACAATCCCATATAATATCCCCGTATATAGGTCAACTATAAAAAAAATTATTAGTTTGTTAATGAACTTTTGAGTTTTTTAACTTCTGAACACCTATTTTAAATAAAATTTCTAAAAGTGGGAGCATGTTCGAAATTGTAGAGACCAATTTTCTGAAGATTTAAAAATTCTATGTATGTATATTCGTAGTACTCGGAATTTGAATATAGAATTTCAAAAGATGTGGCTGGTTTTTACGGAATTTCAACAAATTCCATCAGATTTCAAAAAAATTTCATCAGATTAAAAAAATTTCGGGTAACTTTAAAGACTTTGAGCAATTTAAGAGTATCTTGAAGAATTTTCTTAGATATAAAAAAGATTTTATAATTTCAGGAAAATTTTTGAGTAATTCAAAGATTTCAAATCTTTGCAACGAATTGCAAATTATTTCTACGGATTTAAATTCTGATATAATCGGGATGACGGCAGACAAATGGTTATTTATGGAAACTTCAAAAAGTTTGAAACAGATATAGATATATTATTATAATATTATATTTACCAATAGAATTAAGGATGGCGGCCAATGATAGGAACTTGCTAGAAGGGATCCTCATTTTTTTCAACTGAAGAAAATCTCACTACTTTATTGAAGAAGAATTTGGTTGGCGGTGCAACGAATGGTTATTCTTATTCTTATCTTATGAATTAGATGTACCGCGAGTTCGTCCTTGTGATATATTTGTATTTCATTGATTTATACATGAAAAAACACGTATTTCCACATAATTCTTAAGGTACATATTTCGTTCTTTTCAAGAAGATAACAAAAATTTTTTTGTATTCATGTGGACTTAAAAATGATTACGTCATCTTTTCGTAAATGAAAATATTATCAAAAAATTGTTTGTTCTTCACAAAACTTATTAAATATTTTTTTGTACCAGAAAAAACAGTTTTTGCTAATATATCATCTGACGTTCACGTAAATAGTAATATTTTACTAGAAAAATATGTCAGAAAGTCTTAATTATTATGACTATTATTTTATAACGAATATTATTAGAACCACCGTGTTTGTGGTCTGCTTCAAGAATGAAGGTTACCCTTGAAAAAAATGATGTCTTTGGCATACCCCTAGGATATCTCGGCAGGATATGGAAAATCCTGAAAAATGTCCAAAAATATCCCGGGATATCACTGGCATATTCCAAGGATATCGACATTTCCGCCCCGTACGATATCCACTCAAAGTCCTGTGCGGGTTATATACAACTTTGTCACTGAAATCCAATAATCCTATGTTGCATGATAATTAAAATATGTTAAGTGCCTACAAACATAAAGATTCACAAACATCCGTTTGTCAAAAAACCACTTTATACAAATCTCGAATATTCGGTTTCTTTTAAATTCTATCTCAGTATAATTATAAAAAAATTTTCACCGTGAATTATTTTCATGACCAATAACAGCTTAGTTACAATAAAAAACAAGCCATATTCTGAAATTCTAAAGGTTAGCTGTTATTGTATCTGTAACCTCTAAATTGCGCAGCTTAGAGATCGCACTTTCCACTATCAGTATAACGGCAAAATCAGTTTTTATGACAAAAGAACAATCAAATAAATATGTACCGCGTTAGTTTACACAATATAAATGAGAATAGATTATAATCTGGCACGAATATTCAAGGAATTGTTTACTTTTGTTAAAGCGTCACTTATTATTGCGCGACAGTTTTTACACACTGAAAGCCATTATGGAATTTACCTAAAATAAATAAACATATAATTGACAGTAAATATATTTGAATTTGAGAAACATGTGCAAAGTTGCCCTGTTTGACGGTACTGATAACCAAGACAAGTTTTTCTTTCCAGTTTTTATTAGAAATTGTGTTATCACAAAAACAGTTCATTTGTCATAATAGTACAGGCCCCAGGTTAATCGAATTAAAAAAATCGAATGGCTTGAAAAAAATGTTCAAAATTTCGAAAACTGATATAGTCCTTATTATTCATTTAGCGAACTAATGTTGAGCATTCTTCAATGTATGTAAAAATATTCTAATATACCCTGGACATCCTTGTATGTAGTTGCACAAATAAATTCAACACAAAATGTTTCCCTTATGTAAGAGGTAAAATTTAAATTATAAGTAAATATTTCATCCTGTTAAATTTCTTATTCGACCAAAATCACGAAAAATTGTCATGAATGATCGTCATGGCTGATAATCCGCATTCATATTACTTGTTATTTTTATTCTTTTATTCTTTCATGAGACAATATAGTTTACTATATTTATTCTATAAAAGTCACAATCGCATTCAAGCGGAAGAAACCCAAACATGTCACATGATCAATTTTATAGGAAACCAAAAAATATCTTGTACGATTATGTTTATGCATCAAAACATCACTGTATGCTCTTTATTTCCAAATAAACTTTTACATTTCAGATCAGATTTCAATTTTTAATGTCCTATGTCTCTAAGTATGATGAATATTTATATTATATTATAATTATATGTACTATTATATATTTTATTATATTATATTTATATTTCAATAAAATGTGATCAGCACAGTGCCTGACAACGCTGAAAACAATGAGAATACCAGTCCAGCTCGTAAGGGCAACTAAATGGCGCTGTCCTGCCAATAATAAGTGAAACCATGATGCAGTCCTAGCAACGTAAATACTGTTAAAAATATTGAAGGAAAAAGATAGTTCAGTCAATAAATGAAAGATTGAAAATCAGCCCCAATGTCGAAGGAAAAACCAGTTTAGTCACGAAGAATATGTAATGGAACTGCCAAGGCCATGTTAAGATTTTTCCAAATAATCGAGGCAACAGACATGCTGTTCTACCAAAGATATTTTTTAGTCTAGCAAATTGAAACAAGATTATGCTCGTAGATAATTTCAGCCAAAAAAGGCTGATGTAAAAAGGCTGGTGCCCATTGGCACTTTTTTTATCCGGAAGCTTTAAACTATATAATGTTACAACTTCAGCCAATTTGACCAGGCCGTTTTTTCTTGATCTGAGAAGGCTTATCGAATTCCATATTTTATGAAACACTGTCTAGTTTGCCCAAAGTAACTTCAAGTTAAATTCGTACTCACTTCGTATCAATTTAAATAGAGTTTATGAAAAGTTGACGGGCGCGAGAAGTTTCGTCTGGCACTCAAATTCGCAACATAAATACTTGAGGTTGGCAAATGTGAAGAAATATATAAAGATATATGTTTGGAAAAAAATATATATATAAATATATATATCTTAAGAGCCTGAAATGAAAAATTCTTAGTTTTCAAAAATTAATATTGACAAATAATGAATTAGACATTCATAAATTCATTAATAAATAATTGATGCTTTCAGTATAATTTCCCGGCACACAACGAAAATGTGTGCTTGTGGAATTAGCTAATTACCTCGAAGTGGCAACCATGACAAAAAATCAGTCATAATTACGTACCTACTTTTTTACATATGATAACAATTCTTAGGAGAACTGAAAATAACTCAGAAAGAATTCTCACACGAGGCAGCAATTTATTTACCGGAATATTCAAAATATCGGAACTTTAAGGCCAATAAGAACTGAAACACAAAAGAATCGTTTGACAGCAGAATCAGATAAAAATCGAACACGGATCTCCGGACGGCATTGGATTGACTTAGAACTCTGTTAAACTCAGTGAAAAAAACTGAATATTTCATCCTGCATATAAATTAAATGCTAGCAAAATCATTAATCGTAATTATGATCTTCATTAGTTATTCACAGCTGCGGCCTTTATTTTCTGAAGACTGCTATATTATACATACCTAAGTAAAATGAACCTCATGTGACTATAAAAAATTACAAGATTCTGTCTATTTCGTTCATCTTCGAGGCAAAGAATTTGTCAACTTAATACAAAAATGAGCTACGACAAGAATATGCGTCAGTTTTATTATCTCTCGAACTGTCATATACAGCACATGTAAATCTAAATGTCTGCTTCGTACGCGAAAAGGTTTGAATCTGTCTTCTGGTGCTCGAAATCCGCTGGGTCCAAAAATGAAGCAAGATGCGTGTGCAAAATACATAAATGACTCGAAAAAATTTGTGCAACAGTGCGTGCAATGTTTCAAAGCCACAAAAAGTTTTGATGATTCGCCTTAAAGGGGCTGATCTCGAGCAATGACGCCAAAGGTGAAAAAAGTCATCGTACAGTTGTTCACACGTATTGATCCTGAGTGCTGCAAAATTGCTTCAAATTAAGGAGCGTGGTGTTTTGAGATCAGTAAAGAAATTATTTGTAGCTTAAAGTAAAGATTGGGTCTTGCAAGAAGATAAAGACCCTAAACATCTCAGTCGCCTCTGCACCTCGTCGAAACTGAAAAATTGCATCCAAACGATGGATTAGCCTCTACAATATCCCGATGCCAACCTCATTGAGAATGCTTGGTCTATTATAGAGAGAGAGAGAGAGAGAGAGAGAGCTTGCAATAAAGCAAGTTTTTACCCCAAAACTGCTCTCTCTTCATACTGAAGAAATATGAAGGTCACTTCTCATTGAATATGCCGAATCGCTTGTCGAATGCATGCCTAGAGGGTGCCAAATCATTTTGGAAAGTGATAAAGATTGGACAACGTATTAAGAAAGTTCGCCGTAGCCCTTTTAGTGAACTATAATTAAAAAGAAAGAAAAATTAAATATATTTCATAGTTTACGAATAATCACAAATCATTTTTTGTTGAACAGACATGATTCTTGAGGGTATCTAAAAACATGAATCTCGTACAGGCTGACACATACATACATAAAAAATAGGTCAAAATTATTATGAACTATCTAATGATCTTCAACGCTCGCAGATAATCTTCACAATTAGTGAAACAAATTTTCTAACAGTAGAAGGATTGACAGAAGACAATACAGCTAACCATTTATCGGAGGGACGAACGTCTGTAGAGTGAGTAGGAAACTCAGAAATAGACGTGTGCCGACAAGCCAAACAATCAGACAAAATATGGTACAAACTCTGATTATCGAGGTAGCAAAGCCTACATCTCTCTTCCATATTAAAAACATACTTTTCACGGTCAATCAGAATGCGGCATGCATGTTTATTGGATAGTCTGAGTTGTGCAGAGATTCTCTTATAGAACAGAGGCATTCGCATGAGTGAGTATGATTGTGTGCTGGATTGCATCGTCAGATGCGTAAAAATGAGAAAGCTTTTTGACAGGGAGAGACGTTCGCCATTAAGGTTCTCAAGATAGGATTTGTAGTTTTCAAGAACTATCTCTAAAACAGAGCTTATGGAGTTCCATGTTAGATTCTTCCACCTGTCCAAACCTGCTAGCCATACAGTATCGTACTCACAGAGAGGCTCTACAATAATCCCATGTAGGTGTCCCGCGAATCAGCTCCGACCCAGTGGATCGTCCTTACGATCGAGCCCACGACTGTGTTCACCGCACTAACCGACCTTCTTGCGGCCGGTAAAAAGGAGCATGAACCAGAAAGAGGGGTTCCTAAATAAGTATATTGTTTAACTACCTCAATACGGGTCTCGTCGAATTTTGAAGATTTGCATTTCCTAGCAGATGAAATCGCTGATTTAGAAAAAATTACAACTTCAGTCTTTCCGTGTTCACAGTAAGATTATTTTCCTTGAAATAAGAATTAAGTGCTTCTAGTTTTTTGTTTCTTCAATTGGGGTAGCTTCAGAAAGAGCATAATCATCCGCATAACCAAGCAACACTACTTTCGTTAAACTATTCACGGAGAGGTCTCGACAATTTTGCCGAATAAGATAGTCTACTAAATCGGAGATAAAAAGCAGAAATTCTTATGGGCTCAAGACTTCACCCTGAAGAATGCCCTGCGTAACCTTGACAAATTTGGTAGATCCCTTGCCAGTCTTGATACAAGTGGTTTCACAAGCATTGAAGTTCCTGAATATATTAATTATTTCAGTGCTTAGGCCCAAAAAGTGGAGTTTTCTCCACGATGAATGGTGCGATATGAATAAAAAATTCCCCTTAAAGTCGACGGAAGAAGCATACATCACCGCTCGTGGGTTTCTCAGATGTATTCGAATAGTGGATGTTAGCGTCAACAAGTCATCAAGACAGTTTTGCCTTTTTCTAAAGCCAGACTGTGATTCAGGTATTAAGTTCAATTCATTCTCCATGAGACCAATCGATCGCAAATAACTAGGGTAAACATTTTTGCGATGCAATTAACAAGGGTGATAGGTCTGTAATTGTCGGAATCTTCAGGTTCATTCTTTTTGGATATCATAGCTGTTGTTAACTTACCCCACTCTTTAGGGGTTTTCTTCGTGTCCATAATCTTGTTAAAAAGATGCATCATATACAAGACCCAATTTTACGGTAGATTTTGACAAAACCCATAGCTGGTTTCGAAGCATCCAGGAGCCTCTCCATCTCGACAGTTTGCCAAACATTTAATCATTTCTTTCATTGTAATAGAGCCATCCAATATGAAATGAGTCAATTTTAAAAAGTTAGCGTCAATTGCACGTGTTAGATCCGAACGTGGATAACAATTAAATGAATATTAGTGCCAAATTTCTACGTCAATGCAAGCTTGGTAGTGCACTTTTGGTCGCGATGCATTAATTACATTTCAGAATTGTGTCAAGTTTTCGCAATTTGATAAAATGTCAATTTGAGTTTCACTATGGATTTTTGTCTTTATCTCCTGAACTTCTTCCACATTATTTTTTTCCACAAGATATATTACTTCAGATTTCTCTAAAAATAAATTTTCTCTTAAAATCGGTAATGCATCGGACAACTGTTTTTTTGCATCGCGACATTCATTATCAAACCACGGATTACGTTCAAAATAAAGATGATTAGAGTGCCTCCTTCACATATCTAATTCGATTGCGACATTTTTTATAGTCGTAGTTAGTACTGTGTTGAGGTCGTCGACATCCTAATAAATGTTGGCTACCTCTCACTCCACTCCAATAAAGATGCGAACGCATCTACTTTAATTTGATCGAAAAACAGCTTGTTTC
>JAABKJ010012436.1:0-10524 GCA_011634705.1 Andricus grossulariae
ACTCAAATATTTGAAGCCATTATTTGACATAACCATGTATGTATGCATACATGTAATATTTTGGATATATCAGTTAACATTTTGGATGTTACAGAGCAACATATCACTTTTTAATATCTACAGATGCTAACTTTGAACATATAGATTGCTGTCCTATAGTTAACCATAAAATATGTTAACCCTGAACATCTAGATGTTACGTTTAAACATCCATTTTTCTCCGTGCGGGAAATGACCGGGGCGATTGTGAATTTTCATCAACGAATGCATGTGAAAGGGAACGGGGGGCTCCCCAATAATTCAAAAGAACTGTTGAAATTGTATATAATTAAGGCGACAAATTCCACTTTTTTATATTGCCGTATACATTGACATATTTCGATACAATTGGACCCAGGAGCTCGAAAATACAATGTTTTTTAATGTCCGCAAAAGAGCCTTTTGAAATCCAGGTCTGATAGGATTTTGATCTAGATTGGCCATTTAGAAGTGGTTTTTTAGATTAGAGACGTAAACAAAAAGGCTACCTTGTTTATATGAGAAAAACTGTTTTGATATTTTAAATACAACAATACGATATATAGTGTACTTGTTCGCGTCTTCGAGACGCACCGAACGACTTACTGGTGAAACTTTATGACCTAAAGTACCGATGTATGAAGTTTAAAAAAAATGGTTTATTCTCTTCATATCAGAAAAACTTTTTTGATATTCAAAATACAATATGATATCTAGCGTATTTGTTCGCGTCTTTGAGGTGCATCGATAATGACTTACTGTTGAGACTTTTATGACCTACTAGTACCGATTTATGAAGTTTAAAAAAGATGGTTTGTTCTCTTTATATCGGAAAAGCTTTTTATATATTCAAAATACAATACTGTATGTAGTGTATGTGTTCGCGTCTTCGAGATGCATCGATCGAACTATTATTGAAATTTGTATGACCCACCAGTACCAATGTATGAAGTTTAAAAGAAATAATTTATTCTTTTTATATGAGAAAAACTTTGTTCGCGTCGTCGAATGGCCTATTCACGTACCTTCCATTACCTCTTATGATCTAGCAATTACCGATTTATAAATTTAAAAAATATATTGTTTATCTGGTTGATATGAGGAAAACTTTTTTAGTATTGGGAATACAATAGAATTGTACATATATGATATGTTTGCTCGTGTCTTCGACACGCATCGATTGTCCAATTGAAGAACCTGTCATGACATACAATAACCTACAAATATTTTTTCTTAAATTTTTACACAATTATTTACCTTGTTTATAAGAGGATTTGTTTGATATTAAAAATATATCAGTACTGTATTTGATGTCATTGTTCGCGTCTGCAGGGGTACAAGGGGGTCCAGGCTGTCTCACGTGGGGACATTTATTGATAAAAATTAATTTTTTTTTAATTTATTTTTTTTTGAAAATTCAACTATCTTGTGGAAAATTGATCTTTTTGGCTTGAAAATTCGATAAGCTAGTAGCAAATTCAACTATTTAATAGAAAATTGGGCTTTTTCCCGAACATTCATTTTTTTTAAATTGAATATTTAATTTTCCATTTTGGATTAAAATTTGATTGCTTTGGATAAAAATTGATGTATGTTGTTGAAAACTCGTTTTCTTTGTAAGAAAATTAATCTTAATTCTTGGTTAAAAATTCAGATTTTTAATTGAAAATGTATGTATTCTTTTGAGAATTCGTCTTTTTGCGTTCAAAATTCAACTCCTTGGTTGAAAGTTGATCTATTTTTTTTTTTAAAAGTCATTTTTTTGCTTAAAGATTCATAATTTTAGTGAAAAATTCATTTCTTTGGTTGCAAATTCCCTTTCTCGGGGTAAAAATTAATTTTCCCGATTGAAAATTTAATTATTTAATTGAAAAATTAACCTTTCTGTTGAAACTTAATATTTTCAGGATGAAAATTCAACTGTTTTGTATAGAAAATTCGTCTGTTGGTCTTCCAAATTCATCAGTTTGGTAGAACATTCTACTCTGTGGCAGAAAATTCCTTTTTTTTTCTATTGAATATTCGTTTTTTTAAATGAATATTTAACTATTCGATTTTTGGTTAAAAAGTGATCTTTTCAATTTAAGCATTCAACTATTTAGTTGAATCGAAAATTTGACTTTTAAAAAAATTAATCGTCTGGGTTGAAAATTCAACTATTTGGTTATAAATTAATGTGTTTTGTTGTAAATTCACCTTTTTTAGAAAAATTAAAATTCTTTTATTAACAATTAAAATATTTTTTGTTTTGTTTGAATAACATTTTTTTATTTTAAATTATAATCTTTTTGTTTGAAATATCAACTATTCCATTTTTCGTTAAGAATTAATCTTTTTGGTTGAAAATTCAACTACTTGGTTGAAAGTTCAACTATTTTGCAAAAAAATTATTTTTCTGGGTAAAAATTGAACCATTTTGTTGAATGTTAATTTTTGTTTGTTGAAAATTAATTTTTTTGATTGAAAATTGAACTATTCCATCGCTCGTTGAAAATTGAACTATTTTGTTGAAAATTCGTTTATGTTTGTTGAAAATAATTTTCTTAAACAAACATTTAATTATTCCACGTGAAGATTCATCACTTTAGTTGAAAACTCATTATTGGTTGAAAATTAAACTGTTTTGTTGAAAATTTTTTTGTTTTTTTTTTGGTTGAAAATTAATTTTTTAAACTGAAAATCGAACTATTCCATTTTTCGTTGAAAACTGATATTTTTAATTGAAAATTGTTTTTTTTTTTTAGTTGAAAACTCGTCTTTATTGGTACAAAATTAATCTTCTTGGTTATAATTCATCCTATTTAGTTAAAAATTAAACTGATTTGTTGAAAATTAATTTCTTAAATTTATAATAAATTTAATTTAAATTTATAATAAATATTTATAATAAAAATGAAAACTTTTGTCGAAAATTCGTCTTTTTATATATAATGTATTTTTTTAATATTTCATTTTTAAGCAAATAGTTGAATTTTCAACGAAGAATGTGAAAAATTTAAATGTTTTGTAGAAAATTCATCTTTTTGATGTGAAAATCCAACTGTTTTGTAGAAAATTCTTTTTTCTTTTTAATTGAAAATTTAACTTTCCATTTTGGATTAAAAATTGATCTTCTTGGATAAAATTTGATGTACGAGTTGAAATTTCAACTCCTGGGTCGAAAATTGAACTACCTTTATTGAAAATTCTCTTTCTTGCGGTAAAAATTAATTTTATTAATTGAAAATTTAATTATTTAATTGAAAATTGACTTTTTTGTTGAAACTTCATATTTTTGGGTTGAAAATTCAACTGTTTTGTGTAGAAAATTCGTCTCTTTTTGAAAATTCAACTATGTGGTAGAAAATTCAACTGTTTTGTAGAAAGTTCGTTTTTTTCTATTGAATATTCATTTTTTAAATGAAAATATATCTATTCGATTTTTGTTTAAAAATTTATCTTTTTACTTTAAATATTTAGCTATTTGATTGAAAATTTATGTAGTTTATTGAAAATTCGCCCTTTTTCATAGAAAATTAATCTTCTTGGTTGAAAATTCAACTATTTGGTTAAAAATATATGTATTTTGGAGAAAATTTTTATTTTAGATTGAAAACTAATTTTTTTAACTTAAAATCTAACTATTCGATCGAAAGTGAAATTTTTTGTAGGAACTTCATATTTTTGGGTTAAAAATTCAAATTGTAGAGAAAATTAGTATTTTCGTCTTCAAAATTCCACAATTTTACGATAGGGTATTTTTAAGAGAGAAAAGATTTACAGTTTTATTTCTTTATAAATTTAGATTTGCTTTCAATTCGTAGGATTTATAATTATTCGCTATTATTAATATGTATTCCTGAAATCTTCAAATTAATATCCTCTTTTATTTTAGAATATTTTCCTATAAATATACCCCCTATTTCAAAAAGACATACTTCAAATTTTATTTATTAATTTTTTTATCTGACCTATTTTAGTAAAATTCCTGCGCATGCTATTTGGAATTTCTCAAATTAGACTTGTGCGACTCCTCTTGAAATGTTACCTATTTCTCGTTGGTTTATTTATAAAAGTATTTATCCAAAGGCAACTATTTTCTACGTTGACATTCATAAATTTCCTGTTCGACGCAAAGTTTTCTGAGATAAAAAAATGTAGGACAATTAATCACAGATATTTTCCTTTTGTTTGTAATTCAATTATATTCTCAAAAAAATTTGGATGTTTCAAATCTTACAAAATTCCAAACTTGAATTCAGTTTCTATATTTTAAAATATTTTTATTTCGTTAATTTATAAATAACTGAGTGAATATTGACACTAAAGACGAACTGTGTCCTCACAATTCAACCAAGACATATGAATTCTTAACGGAAAATGTAATAATTGATCTTCTAACCAGAAAAAGATTTTCATTTTAAATAAAAAACAGTTGAGATGAACCAAAAAGGACGAATTCCTAACAAAATAGTTGATTCCTGTCCCAAAATATTAACCAAAAAGGATAAAGTTTCTACCAGAATAGATCAAATTTTAAATAAAAAAGACGAACTTTTAACGAAGAAAGATTTTTCAGTGAATAAAGAAAAAAATTTGATCCAATATGTCGAATTTTCAAGCCAAAACGATCAATTTTCGACAAACCAGTTGAAATTTCGAACAAATAGTTAATTTTTCAACCAAAAATATGAAAAAACAGTTTAATTTTGTCCAAATAATTTTATTTTATACCAAAATCTTGAATTTTCAAGCCGAAAGTACAAATTTTCTATGAAACAGTCCGATTTTCATAAGAATAGTTGAATTTACATTGAAAAAATGAATTTTTAACTAAAATATGAATCATTAACCAACAAATTAACTTTTAAGAATATATTTAACTTTCAACCAAGAGAATGATTGTCGACCTAAAAAGATGAATTTTCAACCAAAAATGTAACAGTTGACATTTTAACCAGGAAAAGATATTCATTTTAAAACAAGAACAGTTCAATAGAGCCAAAAAGGACGAATTTCCAACAAAATAGTTGAACCCTCAACCAAAACCTTCACTAAAAAAGATAAAGTTTCTACCAAGAGAGATAAATTTTCAACTAAAAAAAATTTTGCAGTCAATAAAGAAAAAAAATTTCATCCGAAGTGTTGAATTTTCAAGTCAAAAAGATGAAATTTAAACAAAACAGTTGAAATTTCGACCAAATAGTTAAATTTTCAACCAAAAATATTAATTTTCAACTAAGAAGATTAATTTTCTACCAAAAAAGACGAATTTTCAACAAATTAAACAAATTTTCAACTAAATAGTTTGAACAATGCATATAAAGTTAGTCTAAATTTTATTTAATTAATTTTTAGTTTATATAAAAATGAAGTGATTCAATTTTCATTTAGTAGAATTAACTTTTAATTAAAAATCTCATTTTCTACAAAATAGTTTTATTTTATACCAAATACGTTGAATTTTCAAGCCAAAAATGCGAATTTTCGATAAAAAAGTCAAATTTTCAGACAAAGAGTTAAATTTTCATTTAAAAAAATTAATTTAAAAAAGAAACAGCAAAAAACGAATGTTAAACTAAAATATGAATCTTGAACCAAAAAAATGAACTTTAAAGAAAGTAGTTTAACTTTCAACGAAGGAAATATCAACTATTAAATTTTTCGTTCAGAATTCAACTTTTTTCGAATGAAAATTTAATTACTTCATTGAAAGTTGAACTCTGTTGTTAAAAATTAATTTTTGTTGGTTGAAGATTCATAATTATAATTGAAAATTCACCTCTTTGGTTAAAAAATGAGCTATTTTGTTGAAAATTCTTTTTTTTTTTAATTAATTTATTTTAAACCGAAAATTTAATTATTCTAGTTAAAGATTCATAATTTTAGTTGAAAATGTATCTTTTTGGTTTGAAATGTATAATAGAAACTTAATTTTGTTTTTTTAAATTTTATATTTTTGGTAGAAAATTCAAGTACGCAAGTTAAACATTCTTTTTAGTTGATAATTCATATTTTTGATTGAAAACAAAACTGCCTGATTGAAAGTTACTTTTTTTTAATTTATGTTTTTGGTTTAAAATTTATCTATTCCAGTTGAAAATTTATTATTTGAGTTGAAAATTAATCACTTTGGTTAAACATACTTTTTTTACCTGATAATTTAACTTATAAACTAAATAATAACATTTTAAATAAATATTGAATTTTTAATACTCGAAAAATTTTATGACAATATTTTGACACTCTATTTTTAGATTTGTGAAACTATTTACACTATTTTTGATCTCCACAAGTGAGTCCAAGGTCTGGAAAGTTCCTATCTGAAAATAATTTTCAATCTGATTTGTTTGTATATCCATTTATTAAATTGATTTATCAGCGATCTTGGGAACGTTATCAATCCATTTTTTTTTCATAAAATTGATTTTCAAACATAATATTTACACACTCATTATATAATATGCAGCTATTGCAGTGGCAATTTCTACTCTATCTGCATGATTACATTTATCGGTTTTTTGCTGTGGTCAAGGACGGTTTTATTATTTTATTCATTTTTTAAATCTACCTATAAAGAAAAGCGTGCAAAGTCTTTCAGAAACTGTGAAAGCAATTTATATCGATAAAGTCCTCTCAGCTTCATAATTGAAAACGTAATTTCTTTCTCATCTAAAGTTCTTAAGAGTTATGTGATTTATTATAACAATCTATTGATTTTATTAGTCGATACAATTTATTTAATTATAAGTTTAACTCTCTATTAAATTAAAAACTTTATTATTACTGAAAACTAGAACTTAGGAAAATCAACTTCAAGGCTTTAAAAGAAAAATAATAAAGATTGAGGTATTTCAAATAAATAGGATCTGAACTACAAACGTGTTTTATTTTAATGTAATTAAAGTTGATAACTTTTTAATATTCACAAAAGTACTTCAACTCTTTCGAGTCCTGCTATATTTAATATAGACATGTAAAAAGAAAATCCAACTATTTTTGCCTAAAGATAAATCTTTTTAGTTGAAAACTCTACAATTTTATAAAAAATTCATCTTTTTTTTGGTTAAAAATTCAACTGTTCGGTTAAGAATTAAATGTGCTTTGGTTGAATATTCAACTATTTCGTTGAAAATTCGTCTGTTTTGGTTTAATTGAACTTTTTTTTTGTTTATTATAATCTTTTTGTTTGAAATATCGACTACTATATTTTTCGTTAAGAATTAATCTTTTTTGGTTGAAAATAAATTCAACTATTTTGTTGATTTTTTTTCTTTTTAATTCATTTTTTAAACTGAAAATTGAATCCCTGGTTGAAAATTAAAGTATTTTGTTGAAACTTTATTTTTTTATTGTTGAAAATAATTTTTTTAACGAAAAATTTAATTATGCCAGTTCAAGATTCATCACTTTAGTTGAAAATACATTCTTGGTTGAAAATGCAACTATTTTGTCGAATATTGTTTTTTTTTTGTGGAAAATTAATTTTTTAAACTGAAAGTTAAATTATTCCTTGTTTTTGTTAAAAATTGATATTTTTAATTGAAATTTGTTCCTTTTTATTCGAAAATTCGTCTTTTTGGTACCAAATTACTCTTCTTGGTTAAAAATAAAACTGTTTTTGTTAAGGCTAACTATTGTCGAAAATTCGTCTTTTTTATATAACGTATTTTTTTAACATTTCATTTTTAATAAAATAGTTGAATTTTGAACCAAGATTATGAATTTTCAACAAAAAAGTTAATTTTCAATCAATTACATAAATTTTCAACTAAATAGTTTGAACAGTGGATGCGATGTTCGTCCAAATTTAAGTTGATTAATTTTCAGTTTATATTTATTTTCGTTCTAAAAATATTTACCTAAATAGTTGCATTTTTAAACTAAAAAATATCAATTTTTAATCAAAAAGGGAGTAGTTAAATTTTCATTAAAGAGAAATAATTTTCAATAAAAAACTGTCTTTCTACAAAAGAGTTTAATTTTGTACCTAGTAGGTGAATTTTCTATAAAATTGTCGAATTTTCAAGCCAAAAAGAAGAATTTTCTACAAAACAGTTAAATTCTACCCGGGAACATGAACTTTCCAGAAAAATGTAATTTTTCACCAAATCAGTTGAATTATCAACAAAATATCTAAATTTTCTGTAAGAACGAAAAATTTTAACGAGAAAAAAAAATGAATTTTCAACTAAAATTGGGAATCTTCAACAACAAAAATACATTTTTAAGAAATTACTTCAACTTTCAACCAAGGAGTTGAATTTCCCACCTGAGAAGATGAATTTTTAACACAAAAAAAAGGAATAGTTTATATTAAAAAAAAAATTAATATAGAATAAAAACAGTTGGATTTTTACAACAAAAACAAATTTTCAACTATACCTTTGCATTTTTAATTTAAAAAAATATATATTCTTCAAAAAAAAAAAAAAGAATTTTTTACAAAGTACTAAATTATTGAATTTTCGGACAAAAAGGTTAATTTTCAACTGAAAGAGATTAATTTTTAACCAGATAGTTGCATTTTTAACCAAAAAAGGTGAAATTTCAAGGAAAAAAATTTCAATCAAATAGTTGAATTTTTAATCCAAAAAGACGAATTTTCAACAAAACGGTCAAATTTTTAATCAAGAAGTATGACTTGTTAAGAAAATGATTGAATTTTCAACAAAATAATTCAATTTTTAACAAAATAGTAACATTTTTAACCAAAAAAGAAGAATTCTTAACCAAAAATAGTTAGATTACTAACGAATAAGATTTTAAGTAAACCTTTAGGTTCATTTTTAATACTTAAAAAATATTAGGTTGGAAAACCGGAAATTTTCCTTAAAAAATAAAGTTAATTTTCCATGGCCTACTTTTTTATTTCGGACTGTGCATTAAACATTAGTCACATTATTGATGCATATTTGT
Organism: Andricus grossulariae; assembly: GCA_011634705.1. Taxonomy (NCBI): domain Eukaryota; kingdom Metazoa; phylum Arthropoda; class Insecta; order Hymenoptera; family Cynipidae; genus Andricus; species Andricus grossulariae. The sequence goes on from JAABKJ010012436.1 coordinate 8,917, forward strand.
CATTTTTAGTAACTTTTTGGGTCGTATTTTTTTCCAAGAAGGGGTTAGTCAGGGGAATTGGGGGAAGGGAGTATAAGTGTGTGGATGGAAAGCAGGGTAAACGTGTACAGTCTTCCCATTTTTTTCTTGGTTTTCCCTTTTTTCTTGAAATTCCCCTTTTCCCCCTATTCTTAAAAAACTTCCCCCTTTTCCCCTTTTCTCTTTAAATATACTATATTTGAAAATACAATATTTGAATTACGCGGAAAATTCTCTGAAATTAGTAAGTGTACCCATTATAGAATAATAATTAAAGCAATTATAGCACTTAAATAAATTATTTATGAATAAATAAGGTACCAATAATATTACAAAATATCCAGTACTTTTTGAGACTTTGAACTTGTGAGTTGGCATTCGATAAAAGTGAATAAAAATTTTAATCAGTCAAATTTAACGATATTAAATTCAAACTATTTTCTTTTGGTTCGAAAATTATGACAATTTTTTTCTATTTACAGCTATTACTCCTGAACAATGATGATAAATTACGAAATTTAAAAATAAACTTTTTGCCCAGTAATAATTTTTTTTTAATTGTATAAAAACATGTTTTTTTTGGATTGAGCCATGTACACACATTTAAAATTTAGGATTTTGGGTATTTCATATTTTTTTGCGATTTTGGGACGTTATATAGACCACGAAAAAAATGTTTCCCATGAATAAATAATAATATGTTTCTTTGGTTCAAGCTGAAGAAAATTCAGGTTCGAATCAAAACAAAAAACAAGTTTTTGTACATTTTCAAATTTTTAAAAATATTTTATTGATTTAAAATGAATGAAAAAAATTTCACAAATATTTTAAAGATTTCATAAAGATTTCAATGATTTTTTTTTCAATTTGCAAAATTTTAAATATTGTAAATTTAAAAATGAGAACAGAAGATATTAACTCAGGTCAAACTTTTTTTTACTTGTTTTCGATGTCGGACTACAAATTGTTATCCCTCAGCTCAAGAGATTCGATTAATTTTACCAATCTTGGAAAGAAATATTTATGAGAACGATGTTAAACATTTCAAAAATAAATGTTTAATCTTTCTCCTATTATCTCCCTTTTGTGAGAAAATCACCCTATTTCCCCTTTTTTGAGCTCCTTTTGCGCTGTCATCCCTTATAATATAATAATAAGTTTTCTAACGGTCTTTTAAAGAAGTTTCTCGCTCCTTTTTTAAACGAGTAATCGCCTTTCAAAGCCGGCAGTGCTTTTTAATAGTATTCGCGCTAGTCGTACGGACAATTTCCGACGGTAGTGTACTATAATACTAATTTCGCTTTAGAACATTTAAAAACATACTGTCTTTTTAATACACCTCATAGAAAAATATCTTTATGGTTGATTATGAACCAATCTGTTTAGATTATTACATTTTCCAATCAGGAAAAGAAACAATCAACAACAACAAAATTTTGATGTATTTCTAACATTGCTAATATTTAATGCATTCTTCTTTCAAACAATTTTTAATAAAAAATAGATTTCTTTAAATAAACTGAGGTAAAAATATTAAGACTCAGTTAAAAGAATTCTGAAAATATTCATAAGCAAGCCCTGCAGATTGGA
>JAABKJ010012437.1:0-10523 GCA_011634705.1 Andricus grossulariae
TGATGTCAGATTCGTGTTCAGCGCCCCAAAATACGTATGGGTACCATACTCTGATCTCTCGCACAACCCACTTTTTTGTTATGGGCCTGTGTAATTATTTATCGAATTGAAAAAAATATTCATCCGATGCTAAAAGTTGGCATGATTGTTGCAAGTAAATAATTAGATATGAACAATGGAGCACTTTTTTTAAATAAATAAATTTTCATTTCGTCGAAATAAGTATTTTTTTATTATAGAAATTTTATTTATTTTTTTTAGACTGTTTATTGATAATGAAAAATTGGTTTCGAACTGGTTTTCAGTTCCTTATCAAGATGCAAAAATATAAAAAAATTTGAAGACTTTAAAAAATCTGAAAAAATAATAAACATTCTAATATTATCTTACTTAATTTAGAAATTATTGTAACATACAAGTTTTGTTTTTATAATGTGATAAATTAGAAATGAAGAAACATTTACCTGTGTAAAGAGAAAAACGCTGATGTAACGTGTGACACATAATTTGTTGAAAAATTAAAATTTTGTTTGTATTTGTAAAAATAATTAAATTTATTCAACTTCAGTTTTTTAAAAGTATAAATACATATATGTGTATGATATACAAATTGTAGAAATAAATTTTTTAATAACTTACAGGTATCGGTTCTGGCGTAGAGATTGGGAAAAGTTATTTGCATTGATATTTAAAGAAGTGCAAATTCAAATATTATGAAGTTTTTATGAGTAATATGAGGTTATTATGAATGTTAATTAAACTTTGTATATCAGTTTTAAAGTTAATTAAGTGTTTGTCATTTTTATTGTAAATCATTTTTGAAATTAGTCTTTTATCTAAATTAGGTTCTTTCGCAAGAATTTTTATGTTATTGAAATTAAAATCTAGCGTGTGTGTAAAATTGTAAGCGTTTTTCACTATTTAACTGATAATGATCTTCCAGATTGTCCGAGACATGTTTTTTCGCAATGTATACATGTAAATCTGTATACTATATTGACTTTATTGCTTTTTTTATAATATATTTAAAGTTAGGAAATAGTGTTTTATTAACACTATTATCCATTGGGAAAACAATTTTATCATTACATTTTTTTTTTAATTCTAAAAAGGATCGCGTCGAAACATTGTTATGAATAAATCTAGTATTAGCTCATTTAATTGCTCTATCTAATAGTGATGGGAAGACAAATTTAAAGTGAAGGGTATGCATAATCGGCACCGGTAAAAAGCATATTTTTACGAATAGAGGATAGCTGAACGGTGCCCCCGTGATTGGTCACAGAAATAATGTTAGTCAAACACATATCCCTTTCCAATATATCGCACATTGTTCAAGAAAATAATTATTGCATACAAATAAATGTAACTCGGACTGAGTAAAAGTTCTCCTTGAGCCAAATATATGATTCTATGATTCAAATAAGCATATTTTTGGTAAAATAAACATTTATTTGCAGCGAAGAAATTTTTTTCAATGGAAATAAATATTTTATTTGTTTCCAAGATGCGGCATATTGCTTAAAAAAACGTAACACATTTAATAAAATATTAATTGATTCAAAGAACAATTTACTAAAACAGAAAAAGTTCTTCTATCGTTTAAAAAATTTGAATGGTTGAAGTACAAAAATTAAGCGGGCCCACTTATTGAAAACAAATATTTAATGCAATTATAATGATTATGATTTATAATAATATATTTATTTTCATTTTCGCGGTGTAGGAAAAAGAATTTCAAGCAAGACCAACTGACTAATGCTTAAGAAGACTAAAAACCAATCACCATATTTTTTCAGATTATATCTATGGTGAAAATTTATGGCTAACTTAAAGACGTGAGAATCCATTTCTATTGTGAGACCATAAACTCTGCGCACCTGGCGGCATAGTTATGAACTACTCGGTACAAATAAATAATGTTACAAAAATATTTTTTCGAATCAATGTTGCATGAAGATATTTCAAAAATATGTCTCTTCACTTAAAGAAAATGTTTATTGGGCGTAAATTGCTCCACTCTTTATTAAAAGAAAAATATCTTCCAAGTGAATGAATTATTACTTAAGTGAACAAATTACTTTATTGAACTAATGACATGTTTTATTAAAAGAACAGTATCGATCCCCTTATATGAAAGAAATATCGCGTTCACTTAATCAATATTGCTTTCATTTATCTCCATATTTCTTTAATTCAAAGAAACCAAAATATTTGTTTCACGCATCGATGAATTACTTATTTCAAATAGAATGTTTTTTAATTCAAAGGCTCAAGATCATTAAACTAATGAAATATTTATTTGGATGCGAAAGCGAGATTCAAGGAAACTAGGTTCTTAGTTTGAAAGATATTAATTCCTTTTGTTAATTATCCAATATTCTGAGACCAAGAAATATTTCTGTATTTTAAAGAAATGGCGCCTAAAGAAATGATTTCTTCGAATCAATGCATGAGTTTTTTGCTTTCAAACAACATTCATTACAATTAAGTGAACGGTTTTTTTAATCAAATAAATGGAATCAAAGAAATGCATTTCTTTTGATCCAAAATTTTTGTTCTCAGTGTAGGGGTGGGATGGTGCCCAATATGGACATAGGGTAAAACTGGCATAGGGTTCAAAACTGACGTATGACCCAAAATTGACAAAAGACCTAAAATTGACATAGTATCAAAAATCGTCATAGTACCTAAAATCGACATACGGAATAAAATTTAACCCGGACCCACAGTTGACATAGGAACTCCAATTGACCAATGAAACAGTAAGGACATAGGGCTCAAAACTGTCATACGACCCAAAATTCGCGCAGGACCCAAAATTGATATAGTGTCCAAAACTGACTTGTCCCAATATCGACAAAAGTCCCAAAACTGACATTGGGCATATCTGAGGACCCAAAACTGATGCGGGATATCGAACCAAAAATTATTATAATATCCAAAATTGATCAAAGGAAAAATTGACATAAGACCCAAAATGTGAATAATTTATTTCACAATTTTATTATGATTTGTTTGAAATGTCATTTTACAAAAGCGATAGTACCTAATTACTGTAAAATAATAATCTTCTTCTCGATGTCTCAGTATTTCAAATGATTGACATAAGAACCGAAATGTAAATAATTTATTTCACAATTTCATTACAATTCATTTCAAATGTCATCTCACACGAGCGATAGTAAGTACTGTAAAATAATATTCTTCTTTTCGATTTACTAATATTTTAAATGATAGATAATGTTGAAATAGTTTTCATAAATAGCTGAACAAAATAATTGCTGGAATAAAATATGAATTTTTTTTTTATTTGTAGGGTTTCGCAGTTTAACTTCATAGCACTAAAAATAAAATAATGTACCCTATTTATATAAAATGTCTGAACCAAAGTGGTCGATGGTAACTGAAAAATGTTTCAAAAACTTTCCTTCTACTATTTTGAAAAGATATGGTCAATTCTTGTCTTCTGTCTTGTTGCATATGAAGAAATATCTAGTTGTTGTATTTATTTTGAAGTATATGTTTATAAATTTCACTATTCTGATGTAACTGGAAATTCTCGTTCAAATCTCCAATAATTATAGAGCAATCATTTTTTGACACTTCGCGAAATTTGAACAAAGGTTCTAGAACATCTTCAACAGTGGTAACAGATTGACAATGTGGTGAATGGTGTAATGCTATTATACTTAAATCTTCTACTGTAAATGATATCTTCTCAGTATGGCAATTTATATTATCAAACACTTGAAGGGATTGTACTGATGTTGATCGTGAAATTAATTTATTTCGTATAAAAACGATGGTTCCAAAACCACAGTTGGTAAAATTAAAAATAGAGACGATTTGGTACTCTTTTAACTAATAGTTATCTTCCTGACAACTCCATGCTTCAACAAATGTTAAAATGTCTAAAGAAAGGATAATAGGATCAATAATATCTTGATAATGAAATTTTGAAGCTTGTACAGTGTACATTATGGAATACTATGTGAACATGCAGACTGCCTATATATGAGGGTCATCTATAAGACAGCCTTTTAGAAGGATAAAGTGACTATCTCTAAAAGGTTGAAACAAGAGGTTCAAATCGATCATTTTAGAGAGTCAACTTGCTCATCTCGGACGCTCGACTCGAATATCACAGATAGCCGAGATCATCATAGAGGGCCCGATTGATCACCATAAAGGGTCGATTTTATCATCTCAGATAGTCGACTTGACTCTCTCGGACAGTCGAATTGGCCATCTTAGATGGTTGATTGATTATCATTATAATATTATTATTATATTATTATTTATTATCTTATATTTAATTTATAGATATATATATCGATACTCCAGTCTCTCTCTCTCTCTCTCTCTCTCTCTCTCTCTCTCTCTCTTGCTCTATTATAAGAGACTGGAAATTAAAAAATTAAGTGAAACCTACAAAACCTTAAAATTTATATTAAACACATAAAATCTACAGGCATTTTTTACTATTTGCGGAGCATCACGTGCAAGAAACAGGATTTGATATAAACAAACAATGCACAATTGCTCATTGACAATATATTTTTTGGAGCACGAAAAGCTAAGGACACGACGTCACTGTACTGAATTGTAAGATTTTGAAAGAATGAAGTAAATTCAGAACCCGATATCGCACATCTCGTTACTTTCTGCACCATCAATGAATGATGACAATTTTAGCACGTTTTTAGTTAGAAACGACACGGTGACAACCAATTGCTAGCTGAACGTCGAGTGATGCCTTTGCCCTTGATCCCTTGGTAGCATCAAATTTGGCGTCGAAAATTCAAAAGAAAAAACTTAGTTAACTTTTCATAATGTTCTCTCTTATGAACTTCTTTCTCCATGCATGTTCGAAATAACGAAAAGCAGTTTAAACTCATTAAAAATGTGTTTAAAATCAATAAACAGCAAATGTGTGACTCGCATAATTGACTCGCAAATATTGGCCCTCCGCGACGAGTCTTCTGCTCCTTCGTGGATGGTCGAAATGAGTGAAAACAAGATGGTCGTATTCATCATACCGGAAGCATACCTTGATTATCTTGATAGTGAGTCTGATCTTCTTATAGCAGTCATACTGACATAACAGACAAACATCATTTTGAGCAGAAATCTCTGAAGCATTCAGAAGAATATTTCCTACTGCACTTAATGATTCTCTAACGAATTCATTTTCTTTCTTTACTCCATTCAGCACAAGAATAGGAATCAAATATGAATTGCATATCCATGTTGGCTTTATGAAGACTTACAATTTTATAACAGTAAGGATTAATATAAATTACTTGAGGATCGCCTTATTAAATTAACTTTTGTCCTTTTAAAGTACATTTAATATTAAAAATATAATTATCTAAGGATGATTGCACATTCAAGGAAGAAGTGTTTAAACATTCACTGCTACAGATTACAATATTATCAACAAATTGAATAATATTACTCATAGAGGCAATGTTGCTTGGAATGAATTAAGGAATCTGATAACCGTATTGTTATATGAAGGTGTGAAGATAATCTGTGTTGAAATTCAACTCGTTGATAAAAATGTAATGTTTTGTGATTTTCAAATGGTTCGACAGTATTATCCAATTTCTATATAAGTTTGTCAACCTGTATATAAAAAAAAGTAACACATAAAAAGGGATCAGATGGTATAAGCATAACTTTCTCCAGATAAGGCTAATTTTCAGCTTCCTCATAAGTAATATCTTCATAAGACCGAGAGATATTAACTCTATCAATAAACCTATAGGTAATTCCTGACGTACTCGTCCTGTGGAGTATCTAAATCCTATACCCTTTTTGACTCTCCTTACATTTAAGTATAAGAAAGGGTTGTCTCATAGCAGAATTAATTTCATGAGATCAGAAATTTTTTTTATTTTAGAATAAAATATTGAATTTTTACCGCGAATTGAAATTTGGTCGCTAGTGGAACTTTCTCTTGCTAACTACGTCATATATAAAGCGGGAAATAGTCTGTCGCAAGCATTAACTCCAAGGAGATGTGTGCAAAAATTTCGAAATGACACGGGCTCTATCCATGGAAAATTACGGAGCTTAGAAAATCCAGGTAGAGGCTCTTTTCACAAGAAATGGGACAAGGCCGTATGTCTTCGGTGAAATCGCTAAACCGGATGCAAAATTCGTGGAAAGTGGGTATTCAATCGTTTTCACAAAAACTCAAGCGACAGTAAAAGACAAACACGAGAGTGTTAGACTCGCCGCAAAACGTGAATGTGACTTGTTCCTCGTGGTTATAAAGCGTGTGATGTGTGCGTCGCGTGTGCTGTTTCTGGTAAAAAGGACGATGCCTTTGAGTGGCATAGATACAAGTTGGGTTCTAACGTTGATGCCAATTGGCCTCCGTGTGATACGTGTGCAGCAGGCAAGATTACCTGTGCTCCCTTTCCAAAAGGAAAATAATTAACATCAGCTCTCCTTGAAGTTGCCCACATGGATCTATATGACTCCATGAGAACGGAGTCAATGGGCGGAGCTCGATACCATCTGACTTTTATGGTTGACTATAGCCACTGGACGGGATATTACCCACTTCACAGCAAGTCTGAGATGACTTGAAAATGTATTGAATGCAAGAATCTCGCCAAAACGCACACCGGGATAAAAATAAAGGCAGTACAGTCCGACAAAGGAAAGGAAGTTGTCATAACGTGCATGGATTGCGCTTTGAATGAATCAGGAACTGTGCTGCGGAACAAGTACGGACCTGATAGAGGACTGGAACGAAGAAAGGCATGTGTTGTAGCGAAAGGTCTTACATGTCTTAGTGAGGTGCAATTAGACTCCTATTTAAAATAACTAACCAACTAATTATAACTTTATCAAACCTCATGTGTACACGCATGGACGGGAAAGTTTTAGGTATTCTTTAAATGTAATTTCCATCTAGGCAAATCATCGTAGTCGAATGTATTTGACGAAGTTTTTGATGATGTGAAATAATTCATGGAACCCAATGACAAGTTAATTCAATTCTCTTAGTAAGGGCCTTGTCAAAGGTATTTCGTTCCTTGATTACTACACTTTAAATGAGTTCAAAAGTATTCAAGATAATTTTACAGATATAAAATTATGTTGAGAGATGTCGACCAGTGTAGGAGGCATGCGAAAGGTGAAAGAAGGTTGTCGATTGTCTGGTCTTTTGATTTTACAGAATTTAATAGAATTCTACAGGATTCAAAAAACGTGTACATCTTCATTTACTGGTAGTTAATCTGTTGACCTAGCTTTCTAATAGTTCAGTTGATGGACACGAATTCATAGAATTAAGAAGACTTAAAATTCAAAATAGTTTAAGGTGTATTCAGATGATTTCAAAATTATTTAAAAAGAAATTGAATGAACCCAAAATTTTCCAAGAGAATTCCACAGAACTCAAGAGACTTCTACACAGTTTAGGAATTCTACATAATTCAAAAGAGTTCTAAAGAATTCTAGTACCTCATCCGTCGAGAAATGTTGACTAATTCGATTATTTGGGGGAAAAATATGCTTTACTTTTTCTATCTCCTCTAAGTGTGAAGCTGTACCAGAGGCATCATTTTTCAACTGCCCAAACTTTTAAAGTCATCTTTTTTGATTATTTTTAAATTCTGGGAACATATTCGTCTAGCCAACACGCACGCACGGGTAGTTTCAAAAGCCTGTAACTCATTATCTAATTATGCGATAAAAATTTTTTATGAGCGTTATGGAAACTACGTTTACACTCTATCACCATGTTTATTATTTAAAACAAAACAGAAATTTAACAATTTTTTGAATAAATTAGTTGTTCATTTAATTTATTTGCAATTTATTTTTCTTCTATTTTTACTAATTAGTCTTAAAAGAAAGCTTGATTTTTTTACCATGAGAATCCTCTAGTAAAAAAATTGACAAATTAATCATTATTCAGATACAGAGCCGGCTGTAAAGGGAGTCCACGCGCTAGCACTCGGACGTCACGGATCATCGAAAAAACTGCGTTTATTTAAACAAATATAATAGTAAGGTATTAGTATTTAACGCCTGTCGTTAGCCCAGGCTCTATCAAGTTATAGTTTCCAGAGTCTACCGCGAGTATTTTGCAGTTACTTCACAACCTATTTCGCCTTGTCTTTGTACCGGCTTTCAACTTTTTCACTTTACCTGTACTCTTCCTAATTCTAGGACTACGTGTTAGGTTAGGAGAAGCAACATTTTCCAAAACATTCATCTTCCCTTTTGAAGTACTTCTCTGGTTTCGAATAGTTTAGGCTTAAAAAAAAACATCGCTTTCCTCCGCATAGGAAAATCATTTCAGATTACGTTTCAGATTAGGAGTAAATAAATGATATTTGACTGTACCGGGTATCGTTTTAGTCTTACTAAATCGATCTGTCAATTCTATTGTCATCACTCTGTCCCATACATATAACTTGTTGGCTGTTAAGATCTAATTATCAGCTAAACGTTGCAAGCTGGCTCTTGCTGCTAGTCGTTTTAGATTTCCACTGATTCCATTGCATGGTCCTTTTCCGCGAGCAGTTGGATGGAAAGTCCATTCTGCCGGATTGCCAAAATCTTTTTCATGTGACAGAAGGTTTTCGAAGTTGTTCCTATTCTTGAAATGATGTGGTGCTACATCTGAAACATAATACAGGTTCTCAGGATTAAAACGTTTCTTATTGTAGTCAACTATTATTATTATTCATAGTAGATAACTACTGCGAATATGAACGCTTCAACATTATTTCAGTGAGAATATTGGATAGCATTTTGGAGCACATAAGATCGATTAAATGCATTAAATGCACATTTTCGTAATAAATGCACACACAAACCGCGTCTATTACCCTCAGTCCCGCCAAAACAGAATGTCGTGGTCTGAGTTGTGCAAACTTTGAAAATCCGATTTTAGTATTTTCATCTTCCACTTTAAAATGATCGCACAGCTCAGTCAGATTGCCGCGAATAAGTCGTTTCTGAATATGTTCTCGAGTTCCACCTACTTTCTGAATTGGTACAAAATCCTTCTTTCCGGGCATCAATCAGCTTTTTCCATCATCTTCATAGAAGTTAGTCACTGCAACTTTAATTTCTCGTGCCATTCTTCTTCCTAGTTTGCTATTAGGTAAATTTGATATTCCACGTTGCTCAGCTATTTTCACAACTTTTCGAACTTGACGTTCAGTAGCTCATCAGTAGTTTCCTTGAATTTATCTTTGATTTGTTGAAGAACTACAAGGACCGCTGCGTGATTAGGATCTTCACAATTCTTAATTTCTTTACCTTGTTCTTTAGCCAATAGAAAATCACGATCGTCTTTCATTAATTCTTCGCCTGCAATATTTTCATCACCTTTCTCGTCACATAAATATTCTTCCACTCCAACAGCATTTTCTTTTACACTGGATTCATTTGCATTACCATCACACGTCTCAAGCTGCGTCCATTACAAAACTCATTCTTGCGAAAAGGATTAGCACAGAAATTGCCCCAACCTATTTTCGTTGCCATTATTATAAAGAAAAATAATATTTTTATTTTTGACTAATGAGAAAAATAAGTGATAACTATATATTTCTTAATAAAGTAACTAGAGTAGCGAAAAAATACCTACCATATCTACCTACCTAACTTGTCGAAATGTATTCCACTTATATATAGCAGAACGATATTCATTTATGGGAGAAAGAAGTTGCCAGTTGGCCACGTAGCGGTCAAATTCTGAAGCTCGATTTTTATTACTCAGATTACGTCGGTAACATAGATATTAGTAACTACTGGTTAAACTGACAGTGGTATAAAGCATGTAGTTTTTATTTTAAAAATGGTAAACATATCAATTTATTTTAAATTATATAATATTTAAATTTGTATTAACTCTTGATAATTATTGTCGGATCACAAATTATAATATTAAGGAATCACTGATTCTAAGAACACTACTATTACTTTTGAAGTAAGCTTTATATTTTTTTTAACAAATTTAAAAAAGTTTTAACTTGTTTAAACGCACAAGTAAATATTTCTGAACAGGTGTTGCGATGATCTCAGAAAATTCTAAATAAGCGTGAATAATAAACAAAAATGGTATACTTGATAACTGTTTAGCGGTGCAGTGTAAGTGCGAGCGCGTGGACTCCCTTTACCCTCAGCCCTGCATCTCAATAAATATTGATTTGTCTATTTTCTTACTTGAGGTTTCTTACAGTAAAAAGTCAGGCTTTCTTTCGCGACTATTTAAAAAAATGAAGAACCCTATTTTGCAAAAAGAATAAAAAAATTGATTTATTCAAAAAAATTTTAACTTTTTTTGCTATAAATAATAAGATAGGATGAACGGGTGTAAAAAGCAGTTTTCAAAACGCTCGTTTTGAAATTTTGTGAGACCCTCGTGGAGAGTCTCACAAAATTGTTATGTGTGGCTCTCCACTAGGGCCCATTAGTATCCAAGGTCTTTGTTTCAGGCTTCATTCACTCTACTCACATTCTTTTTATAAACTATTTGTCGC
>JAABKJ010012438.1:0-10523 GCA_011634705.1 Andricus grossulariae
AATTGTGAATCTTTTTCATGCTCATTTTGCATAAAATTATTCATGATAAAATAGATTTCTTTTCGATCTTAATTTGATAATTAATTTTTTGCTCTCACACATTCATTAATTATAAAATCTTAATGAAACTCCGTCAGAAAATATAGTGCCGTTACTGAAATGTTATACTAAGAAAAATAATTAATATTTTTACCAGTTTTTCAGTTAAATAAGATTATCTGCTGTAAATCATTATCGACTATATGTTAGTTTCCCCTATTTGGTTGCAAATTTAAATATTTTGTTGAAAAAATCTCTTTTTGTTAGCAATTGATCTTTTTCGGTTAATAATTTATCTTTTTAGTTGAAAATTCAACTATTTCATTGAAAATGTACCTTTTTTAGTTGAAAATTCAACTATTTTGTAAAAAATGCATTTTTTTGGTTGAACAATAAACATTCACCATTTTAGTTGAAAATTCACCTATTTACCTTGAAATTAAACTATTTTGTGGAACAATTTCTTTTTTGGTAGATAATGAATTCTTTAATTAAAAATTCAACTATTTCAGTTAAAGATTCATAATTTTAGTTGAAAATCCATCTCTTTTTGAATAAATGTCATATCTTGATTGAAAATCCAACTATTTTTTGTTGAATGTTAATTTTTTGGATTAAAAAGTCTACTATTATATTTTTGATTGAGAATTAATCCTTTTTGGTAAAATTTGTTATTATTGGGTTGACAATTTAATTACTTTGTTCATAATTTGATTGTTTCGTTCAAAAGTTAAGTATTTTGTTTAAAATTCAACAATTCATATTTTTGGGTTATAAATTTAACTGTTTTGTAGAAAATTTGCCTTTTCAGATTGACGATTCAAGAATTTAGTTGACATTTTTTTTCTCTCTTGACTGCAAATTCTTTTTTGGTTGAAAATTCAACTCTTTAGTTGAAAATTAATTTGTGAAATTTAAAAATTAACTATTCTATTTTTGTTAGAACTTAGTATTTTTTAGTGCAACATTCGATTATTTTGTTGAAAATTCATCTTTTCTAGAGGAAAATTCAACTATTTGATTGAAAATTGAACTACTTGATTGAAAGTAGAACTTTTTCTACTTTCTACGAAAGTATAAAGTAAAACCCCATTTTTTTGGTTGGTGATTTATCATTTTATTTTTAAATTAATTTCTTTGGTGGAAAATTAATGTTTTTCAGATGAAAATTCAACTATTTGGTTTAAAATTCAGTTTTTTGTCGAAGATTCGTGTTAATTTCCAGAACACACCCTAATTTCAAAATTTTTTTCAAAAATTCTTCATTTTAGAAATTTGTTGCTAGTCATGACTAACCTATGGCTTTAAATAAAAAGCATAACAACTGCCACTCGACAGATGTCAATAAAGTGGTGTAAAAATTACTTTTTCATCCGGAAAAGTGGATCATTTTGATCTGAAGCTCATGATCAGAATGATATGCAACGGTTTGATATCGCGGGGTTTATTGTTAAACAAACTGAAATATAAAATTGTAACTTTGATTCGTAATATATTAAGTTTTCTATCATTTTTTATGTATTCCACTTAATTTAATTCTATTCTTTTGAATACTTTGATATTCAAAAACCTTCTTTGTTAAATTACGTTCTTGGGTGCATACCCTTTCGGTACTTTGTATTTTATGTTGGAAGATCAAGTAAGAAAGTAAATTTTTATTCCACAACAGTTGGCACTAAATCCGTTTGACGATGGACGTGAACCTTTTAACACCTGTCTTGTATTTAAGGAGGCTGTGTGGAAATAAATGATGGAATCATTGCCGATGACTGGATCGATTTTCACCAGGACCATCGCTTCCACTGTCATTTGAATGACAAATATTCAGTTTACGGCCCATGTTTACGATTTTATGCTTCCTCGTAAAGTGGAATTGTCCGACGGTCCGACGATGCTTTTCCGTTGGTATGGTACTCGAATGTACCTAAGTCCAGTAGTAGGTGTACCCTTTCGTTAACGTGTCAGGGTTGCGTTCGAGAACACTTCTGTTGTTACTCGGAAATCTCTGCCCCTAACAAAAGTTCTATCAATTTCCGGGAATCTTAAATATATCTTCTATAATTGATTTAATTTATAAGGGGCCATACTTCCTGCAATGAACCGTAACAAAATATTTTCACCCGTAATTTATGATTACCTGAAATAATAAGATATGCCCTGATGGACAAATTTTTACAAAAAATTAGAAAAAACTAAAACCATTTTTACAGGAATCTACGAATGAATACAATAAATTACAACCAAAATTACAGGAAAGTACAGTCGAATAGACCAATTACAGGGATACCAAATTATCTTAAACTACATAATCGCCAAGTGAACATATATACGTCTATAGCTGTGGTGTTTTAATCAAAACTTATCATTAATTACAATAATTTTATTAATTGTTGTGCAAGATATAATCATTAGCTGCATTTACAAACTCGGAAAGAGGAGCGAAGAACATATCAAAGTTTCGATTGTTATCTAATTTTAACATTCTATTGATGACATATATTCTGAATAGAGGAGAGCGACGTCTCATTTTATTATTAATATATAACAGCTCACTTTGTCGAGTTGAATAGTTCGGAACATTAAAGGGTAGCATTTCTAGCAACATTGGACAATCATATAGACCTCGAGCAATTTTAAATAAAAATAATATATCCGAGAACGTTTTCCTCTCTTTCAACGACCATGCCTCAAAAAGATTTCGAAAAGATACATAATCTATACCACGACATGGATATACTTCATCTTCGTTCCATGCCAGATATTTAAAAAAACGATTTTGACAACATTCAATCAATTTTGAGTATTTTTTTGTACTAGGTGCCCAGAAGACAGATGCAAATTCAATTTTGGCTCCAACAATCAGTTGAAATAGTAAAATTGCTGGCGCTGTTGTTTCAAAATGTTTCCATGTACGCATAAGAAAACTTAAAGTTTTATTAGCAGCAGCAACAATATTGTCAATATGTGAATTGAATGTTAGACGACTATCAAAGAGTACCCCAATGTCTTTAATCGTATCAATCTTTACTATATTCACTTTATCAGTTGAGTACTGTTAAATCAACGTAGCATTCTTTCTTGTGAATGATACCACCCTACACTTTTCTGAATTAATATAAAGCAAGTGATCATTACACCATTTGTTTAATTTGTCCAGGTTGGCCTGTAGAATTTCACAGGAATTGACGCTAGATACACGATAATATAATTTAATATCATCAGCATAAATCAAGTAGTAACAAAGTAAGCTCAAGAAGACATTGTTCACAAATATAATGAACGATAATGAGCCAAGATGTGAACCTTGAGGTACTCCCGATGTATGCTGAAATTTGCGAGATGAGTGCCCGTTATATACAACTTCATTTTCTCCTTCAGAGGGATAGGATCTTAATAAAATTTCAGCAAAGTTTGGCAAATTGATGTCATAAATGTTACTAATTAAGATATTATGATCAACTCTATCAAATGCTTTTGCTGTGTCAATATATACTACATCTATCGAATGTATCAAGAAGAACATGTACGTGCTGAGTAAATAACAAAAAATTGGTAGCAACTGACCTGCGCCATAAAAATCCATGTTGATAGTTAGACAATTTGCTTTGTTTAGGATTGAAGATTAAATCTTCAAATGCACATTTCGAAGATTTGAGAGAAGTTATTGATAATTGTTATAGGTCTGTAGTTTTTTACGTTAGACGTATCTACGCTTTTCCAAGTAGGACATATTTATGTAGCTTTTCAGATACTCAGAAAAGTTCCAGATTTCAGCGCAAAGTTAATAATTACTGTGAGCGGTGTGACAAAAATACTATACAATTTATCAATAATTAATGGAGAAGTAACAGAGACTAATCCTGATGTGTGTTTTTCTGGAAGTTTTTTCATCGCCATTAATATATCATTTTCAAAGATCAATGAAGAATCACCCATTAATTTAAGTTTCATATTTATGTTTGGCTCATTAGTTATATTACTTGGATTTATATATGGTAAGCACTCCCAAACATTCAGCGCAGATATTTACAATTTGTTCAGGAGAGGTATATATTGCATTGTTATAATTCAGAATTCCATGAATTCTAGAATGCTGTTTAAGTCTATTCACAAAACCCCCAAAAAGATGAAGGTGATACTATTATATTCTGCTCAGCATTACTTATCTGGTTGTTGTATGCAATTTTGATTAGTTTTTTTGATGTTTTCCTAATTTTATCATATTGGTGCAGATAGTATTGTAGTTTTGCATTTTTATATTTTTCCTTATATGGAATCTTCAATTTAATATTATTGATTATTTCACGTGTATACCAGGGGGGATACATATCATCCATCATGTTGATATTATAAATTGGGATGAATTTAACAAATTCATTGTAAAGCATATCATAAAATTGCAAGCAAACCACATCAATACCCTCATAATTTGAAAGTATTGTCCAGTCAAAATCAAATAAATCAATACATAATGAAGCAAATTTACAACATTTTAAGTTATATCTTGGTGATTTATTATTGATAACAATATTTGTGTAAGACTTATTAGAGAGCAGGTAAATTGTAAATTAACTGCAGGGTGATACAGGTCCTCTTGAAAAATGGAGGTAAGGCATCTATTTACATCTTTACACAGCAAATTAGAAAAAATTAAGTCTAAGTACCTGTTATTGCAGTTGTTTACATTGTTCAACTGTCGTAGTTCATAAATGTTGCATAAAAGAGACAAAATAACTCCTTTATTATCGAATATTCCATCACAAAAAAATCTTTTGAAGTTTATAAAATTATCAAAAACATCAACTGCTAAAACAGGTGGAACGTAGATATTGGGACGAATTTCGTACTTTTTTGCATTTTATTGCATATTGTTGTATTTTATTGTAAGTTCAATTTCCTACAAGAATTTAAAAAAAGTACAACTACAAGAATCTACAGGAACGTAAGGCTTTGCAGCAAAAAAGTTGTCCTTTTTCGACCTAGGATGAAATATTTAGAATATTGCAATGAAATAATTTTAAATTAAGTTGTGTACATGATCGCTATTACAAAACAATCTTCTATGTTTAAACTGTCAAGGAATTGTAGATTATTCAGAGTCAATTATGAATAATCCTTATTAAATAACAAAGAACCTTACGTTTGAAGTTTTTTTCTCAAATATATAGCAATCGATTGGACACCATATATTTCATTTGAAATTATGTCTTTGCAATGTTCTCAATATTTTAAAAAAGAAAAACATGTTGAATGCAAATAAAAATTGAACAATTGAGAAAGAATTGATCAAATTTTAAAGTAAAAAATTTATAATTTTGCAGTATAACGGCTTTTAATGATTTATTTTTCAATTGAAAAATGTTAAAAGCTTCCAGTTATACGCATACATTATTATGCGTTTGAATAAAAATAAGTTGAGCTTTAATTTTAAAAGTTTGAAAATTCAAAAGTATTCAGCATCGAGTATTTTAATTTGTAGCTCAGTTTTTATAACTTCAAATAAAAAAACGTGTGTCTTCAATAGTTCGAATATTTTGATTTCAATGACCGTGATCAATACTTTCTCAATTGTTCAATTTTTATTTGCAGTCAAAAAGTTGTTCTTTTTCAACCTAGCATGACAAATATTGAGATCATTGGAAAAACATAATTTAAAATGACGTACATGGTGGCCAACCGATTGTTATACATTTTTTAAAAACTTCAAACGTAAGGTTTGTTGTTGTTTAATAACGATTATTCATTATGGTCTTTCAATATTCTATCATTCCTTTAAAGTTTAAACCCAGAAGTTTTTTTTTTAATAGCGAGCAAGTACACAAATTAATTTTAAATTGTCTCGTTCCAATATTCCAAATATTTGTTATCCTAGGTCAAAAAAGAACTCTCTAGTAATTGTACTTTATTTTTAAATTCTTCTAGGAAATGAAAAGTAAAAAAAAGACAATATACAATCAAATATAACAAAGTACAAAATTCGTTAGAATGATGGAAAAAGTTGTAATTTTAATTGTAATTTATTGTATTTATTTGTAGATTCCTGTGAAAATGGTTTTAATTATTTGTACCTATATTTGTAAAAAATTGTCCACCCTTATACATGTCTACAATAAACTGCCAGTATTGCAATATAATTTTCAGTACAGTTTTCCAATATTTCAACTTGTGTGAAATCTTGTATTTTTTTGTAAGGATTTTTTATTTTCTACAATAATTTACGTAAAATTGAAAGTGTTTTTATGGCGCGAAACACCCATAATTGAAAAAAAGGTAAAATCCTGTAATACAAATTTTTAAATTGTAGAAACTTATACTTTATATTGTTCATTTTTTTACTTTTCTACAAAAAAATAAAGAAAAAATTAGCTATTTATATTTAATTGTATTTTTAGAAAAATGTTGTACATTTTATTATAAAAATTACATGTTTTAACAAAAAATTAAACTTGTAGAAATGTTGTACTTTCGTGTACAAAATTTTTCTACCAGTGTGGGACTTGAAACTCACGGAAATTTTTTGTATTTAATATAATACACGCTTTGCAGAGTGAAAACTTCATTTACAAAATTCTCTGATTTTTCAAACTTATTTATTTAAAAAAAAAAAAACTTTCTACCATAAAAGATGACTTTTTAACGAAACACATGAAGTTTTAACAAATTAATTAAATTTTCAACAAAATAATTGAGTATTCAATCTCAAAAGATGAATTATTAACAAAGAAGTGTAAAAATTTATATTTCAACAAAAAAATGAAATTAAATTTGAGGAAAATCAATTTTAAGACCAAAAAGACAAATTTTCAACAAATAGAGATTTTTGAGGCATGAAAGAAAAAAAGTTCGCCTACATTGTTAATCCTTCAAGGCAAAAAAAAATTCTCTATACAAAAATTGAATATTCAGCAACAAAATTATTTTTCAACAAAGAATTGAATTTTCTACCATTAAAAAGTGAATTTTGTATCAAAATAGTTAAATTTGCAACTAAAAAAGATCAATTTTCAACCAAAGAGATGAATTTTCAACTAAAATGATGAATCGTGAACCAAAAAAAATAATAATTTGTAAAAAAGAAGTTTAACTTTCAAGCATGCAGAAGAATTTTCAAATTAAAAAAAAAATTAATTTTTTGCCAAGATTACTTTTTTATCAAAAAAGACAAATTTTCAATAAAATATATACATTTTCAACAAAATTGTTGAAATTGCAATAAAAAAAATGGAATACATAAACTTTCAGTTAAAAAATTATTTTTCAATGAAAAAAAAAACGATTTTTCAACAATATAGGTAAATTTTGAAACTAAGAGATTAATTATCAACTAAAATGATTAATCTTAAAAAAGAAAGCATTTCCAGCAAAGTAGTTCATCTTACAAACAAGCAGTCCAATTTTCAATAAAAAAATAATTTTGTGCCAAGAAGAATAATTTTCTATAAAAAAATACGAATTTTCAACAAAGATGTATGTTAGACCAGCAAAGACAAATTTTCAACAAAACACATGAAATTTCATCCAAATACTTGAATTTTCAACTAAAAAAGGTCAATCTTCAAAAAAAAAATATTTTATTTGAAAAAAAATTAAACCGTTTTTTTTTTCATTCGTTTCAAATAAAGATATTTTTTAATTGATCAACCAGGAAATATTTATTTTTTAAACAAATAAAAAAACAGTGGAATTCAACCAAAAAACAAATTTCCAACAAAATAGTTGAATCCTCAATCAAATAGTTGAATTATTGACTAAAAAATATCAATTTTTAAACAAAAATATAATAGTATACATTTCAATTACCCAAATTAATATTCAATTAAAAAAAGACTTGTTACCAAAATAATTAAATTTTGAAACAAATAATACAATTTTCAACCAGAATAGATGACTTTTCAGCGAATTTCATTTTTTTCAAATAAAAATGATCATTTTTCAACAAAAAATGTAAAGTTTATATTTTCAGTTAAAAAAATGGATTTAAAAAAATAATTTGAAACTTAAATCATGAATTTTTAACTAAAAGAATGAATATGAAACAAATTAGCTTAACTCTGAAACAAGTAGTTGATTTTTCAATTAAAAAATGTTAAATCCCAATGAAGAATGTAATAGTTGATATTTCAACCAGAGAAGACTTTAATTTAAAATTAAAAACAGTTAAATTCAACTAAGAAAGACGCATTTTTAACCAAATAGTTTAATCCTCAACCAAACAGTAGAATATTTAACAAACAAGATCAATTTTCAACTAAAATTGGAATGGCTAAATTTCCAGTTATAAAAGTCTATTAAGAAAAAAAGGCTGCGTCTAGTCGTCCCGATAAATTGGGGGAGTTGGAAAAGAGGATTGGTTTAGTCATCCCGAATTTCGGGACGACGAGACACTTCGAGAAAAAATTTTTTTTTAACTAAATTGATGAATCTTTAACCAAAAAAATGACTTTTTAACAAATTAGTTCAACTTTCAACCTACCAAAAAGATGAATTTTGAACCATGAAGATCAATTTTCTACCAATAAAGACGAATTAATCAGTAATTTTTTTATCTGTAACGTCCACTGACCGAATCACTGATTTAGAATAACCTAAAATTTAACTGGCATTAAATGCTATAATTAGTATATTTCATAAATTGAAGTAATTTTCATTGATCTAATCCGTAACTTTCAATAAGCTAACCAGTCAATTATGATTACTTTTATTCATTTATTAAAATTTCGGAATTAAACGAAGGATTTTAATTTAGAAATAATTTTGCAATTTTATCCTAGCAGACAAAGCAGTCACTTCTATTGACTGAAAATCAGTAATTTTAAGTAACTTATTCAGTCAGAAATATTGAATGATTCATCTGGTAAAAACACTCTTTTGTCAGTAGAAATAACAGATCTTTCAATCAAAGCATTCTCGATTAATTTAATCGATCAACTTGTGACTGATTTAAATTTTAAATGCACAATTTTCTCTAAAGAGACTTTTCTTATATCCTGTAGCTGCTTCAAGAAGAATAAAAAAAGTCATAAATAATAAAAAGCCCCATTTTGAAATGAATATCACGCCATGTAAGCTATGGTGTAAGCCATACTTATTCACGCATAGAATTCATCGACCAACCGAATATGGAGGTGGAGACGAAGAAATGTTGTTGGTCCCTCGTGTGCACATAAAATGCAGGATTCACGATCGGGATGTAGTTACGTACGCGGTTGTACCTAACTGCATGCTACGGACGCGAGGTACGCAATTTTCTCGTAACTAAATGGAAAATAAATTCACGGCGGGCTCACGTTATTCCCTTCGACAGACTTGAATTTTTAAGTCTTGGTCAGATTTTATGAAGGCAAATTACAGAGCTCTATGGCCGCTCTCCTGCCAACGCTGACGCTCTAGGTGTTTCAGACCTTGGCAACTTTTTCAATTTCGTCATTTCGTCATTTCATGGTCAACGCAACACCACTGACGGAGCCTTCAACGATAACATTTTGTCGTTGCTACCGGATAGAGGCCGTCCATAAACTACGTTACCAATTTAGGGGGGCGAGAAGGTCACGCGAAAAACTAAAGTTGGCAACCTTGGTTGAGAGGGAGGGGGTCAGTGGAAGTAAAGTTACGAACTTAGATAACAATTAGTACGTTTTCTGATGAGAAATTTAAGGTCGAGTATTCTGTTCTGGCAGAATATGCCTGATTTTAATTGTCTCGTCCGGCATATTTTGCCGGATTTTAATTTTCTCTTCCGGCATATTTTATCGTGTACTAAATTGAATTCCCAAAAATTGATTTTGAATTCCAAACGATTTATTATTAATTCTAAACAATTATTGATTAATTGCAATGAGCTAAAAAATTGATGTTTGCAACGATATGTTGGACAATAGAAAATTAAAAGGACATCTTGATGACAGGTCGAGGTTATGTGTCATCTGTAACCATTTTTCGTCTATATCATGCTCACATTCAAAGCGACAATATATATTTTTGCGGAGATGATCAGAGCATTAGTTCATAGTTAAAACAAATAAAAACTACTTGTTGGCCCCTCAGATATATGCAATTACATGATAATGAGGGGCCGACTTTATTTCCAGCTTATGACGCAATAATTCATACGCAATAGTGTAATACAAACTAAATGCAACATAATTATTCCATCAAAAACACATTTTCTCGTGAAATGCCCAGTCACAGTGTCAACTGCTTCTAGGTAGATAGAAAAATACTTCTCTTCGCTTACTGCAGACATTCGCCAAACTACTCTCATGTTTGCCCAGGAGAGTATTTCTTACTTTATGTACACTATATACAACTATATAATCCTATATTAATAACTCCACAAAACATATATGGCAAATGATTTTCAAGTGTTCTGATTCATTCACAATAAGTGTACCCATATGTGCATATGTCCATATGTGCATTTGTGATTTACTTTTATTTTTAATTGCGGAATGATCTCAGTTCCTCGTCATTCGATATTTTGTCCA
>JAABKJ010012439.1:0-10523 GCA_011634705.1 Andricus grossulariae
CACTACTTTACCACCGAGCAATTCACGCCTACCCCGAAAGGGAAACGGCTTAATGATATAATAATAATAATAAAGTGACTTTTCCCTTACCAATTTCTCATTTTCCCTGGCCATTAATATTCAAAGACCAACATTTTACTCGCTTGTACCATTTTTAACATAGAATCTTTTATAAACGGAGTAAAAAAATTTCAGATTAAAGTTTGGAAATTCCAGATTTATTTATTTTAATCACAAAAAAATGAATTTTCTTCCATAAAAGATGAATTTTCAATCGAAAATGATGAAGTTTCAACAATACAGTTGAATTTTCAATCATAAAAGAGTATATTTTAACCAAAAACGGTTGCAGTTTGAACCAAATAATTGAATTTCTTAGAAGACAATATAATTTAAAAAACAAGATGAATCCAAAAGGACGAATTTTCTGACCAAATACTGAAATATTTAACAAAACAGTTGAATTTTCCAAAAAAAAGTTCAATTTTTGAGCCAAAAAGCTCGCCAAAAAGACGAATGTAAAAGATTTTTAGAAGACAGTTGGATTTCCAACAAAAACAAAGAAAGAATTTTCAACAAACTAATTAAGTTTTCAACCGAGGAGATAAATTTTCAACTAAAATAATGAATTATCCATCCAAATATAAATTTTCAACCAAACAGTTGCATTTTTAACAAAAAAAAAAAGAAAATTTTAAACCAAGAAGATTAGTTTTCAACAAAAAAAGATTAATTTTCTACCAAATGAGATGAATTTTCAACGAAAGAGTTGTGTGTTTCAAGCTACAAATTTTCAGTAAAAAAAGGAATTTTCAAAAAAAAAAAAAGGAATTTTGAACAAAATAGTCAAATTTTCAACCAAACATTATCAAAAAGAGGAATTTTTAACTAAAGAGATGAATTTTCAAATAAAACGTTGAATCTTCAACTGGAACAGTTGATTTTTCAGTTAACAAAATTAATTTTCAAGCAATCATATGACTTTTCAACTAAAATCATGAATCTTCAACAAAACAATAATTTTTTAACAAAGTGGTTCAATCTTTAACCAAGCAGTCCAATTTTCAACCAAAAAAGATTAATTTTCAAGAAATAACGTAATACATAGTAGATATTTCAACCAAAAGATACGAATTTTCAATCAAATAATAAAATTTTGAACTAAAAATATAATCGTCAGGAGGAAGGAACTGCAAAAAAAATGAAATAGAAATAGACAGGTAAATAAATTACTGACACGAATATTATATCAGGGTGGCCGGGAAAAACTTCATTTTCAAATTTCCCTAATCTTTTAACATTTTTACATAGAATCTTTTATAATCAGAATAAAACCATTTCAAATTAAAAATTAAAAATTAAAAATTTATTATCATTGGTAGTTATTTAAAGTGCCTCGAATAGAAATTCCCTGACTTTTGTGAGGTTTTTATAAAAATCCCTCACTTTTCCCTGATTTTTTGGTGTTCCCTGACCTACGGCCAGCGTGAAAATTTGATAATTTCCACGACATGAAAAATCGTTCGATTAGATTTTTTTAAATCTTCGTCGTTTTAGTCGTTTAGTGTCAAAACCGGCTATATTTTTCTTTTAATTTCTTACTAATTGAATGTGGAACAGTATAAATTTAAACATTTTAAGTATAAATTATATAAATTATCACGATTCAAAGTTGAATGCTATAAAATTGACATCATTCAATTTTGCGCACTTGAAAGATCAAGTGGATCAATATTTTGAATGATACCGATTTGAAACTATATCCTTCACATATCCTCCATAAAAGTTTAATTTTAAGAAATACTTTACAAAATTATCTTCAACTGAAAATTGGATAAAGTGTAATATTTAAAAATTTCAAAAAAATCTTCGTCAGCAATCTGACCTCTTAAACTCATATTCAGAATTAGAAATTCCAATACTGAAACATTAAAAAAATTTGTTAGAGAATGTTAATCTAATAAAATTGAGAAAAAATTAATAGCTTTTCAAATTAAAACAAGTAAAAATTAAATAAAAATTTTTAGTATAATTACAGATTAAATCTTTTACGTTTATACAGTTTGTATTTATCTAGAATAGTGTGTACAAGTTTTCAAATTGTATACGTGTACCAATCTGACAAATTTTTGGTTATAAATTTTCGAAATAAAAGAATTCGAAATTTTAAGCTTTATAGAACTTCAAATTGAATATTTGAAAAACATAATCATAGTGGAAACATTCCGAATATTAAAATATTCTCATTCCAATTGAATAATATTTAGCAGCACTTATAAATGGAAACTTTTTATATATTAGAAACCGGAAGAACTGTGCTACTTAACTTGACGCTTTCAAATTCATAATTAGAAAAGTTTTTAATTTTACAAAAATTTACAATTTTAAGTTATTTGGAATGAAGTGTCTCGTCGTCCCGAAATTCGGTATGACCAGTCCAATATTTTTCATAAGCCCAACTCTCCCAGGTTTTTGGGCTAGATGCAGTTTAGTTGGAAACGCTGACTGAAAGATGAAAAGAATTTAAAAATAAATTTTTAAGTTGGAAACGGAACATTTCAGACGATTGTAAATTACTATTTAAATCCTCTTGTTTAATTTTCCTCGAAGTTTGTGCTTTTTTATAAGAAAACAATGAAATTTTTGTGTTGAAGCAAGACCAAAACGGACAAACCCAAAAGGTCAGAAGCCAGATGTAGAATATATTTAATTTTAAGAGCCGGAAAATCCCGTCATAAAAATTTCGAAAGTTGAAGGTAGAAGGGAAACATTCGGAATGGTCAAAGTTTAAAGACCAGACCAGTTTTAAAGACCAAATACAAAAATACGAATGATCACAACAATTTTTTAATTGAAACATTCGAAATTAGACAATTCAAGACTAAAGGCTATTTAAAAATTTAAACAATATTTAATGCTCAATGTAGGTCGCCTTATATTTGAGATTGTTGAAATATAAAATTGTTCATATTCAAACGATTCAATTCGAAAATTTGACAATTTTCCACTATGGGGAAAATTGAAATGAATTATGATAGTTTTAGTTTTTTGAAATCGTGGAATTTACAGAGGGATATATCCTATAATTACATTTCATAAAATCGTATCACTGATATCAAATCGAGTATTTTTACTTTCATCTTCAATCTAATTCATATCACAGAGTAAAAATGAAGACTTGAAAATGATACATATTAAATTCAGAGATGAGCTTAAATTAAGCAAAAATTTATCTCGATTCTAGTAAAATTTATTTGAACTTAATGAAATACCGTATGCGTATGATTAAATTCTGGAGTACAGATTCTGAAATTTCAAAAAATTAAAACCAACAGTTAAAAAGGGGTAATATGGACAATTTCCAGACGGGATATTAAAGATCGTTCAATTAGAATTTTTTAGATCTTCATTATAGCGTAAACACATTTCCTTATATATTATTAAAATCTTCCAATTCATTTTAAATAATATTCAACAATACGTAAAAATTGAAGTTTCAAGTTCATTATTTTAAAATGTTGATACAATGATATACATTATACATTGATTGTATATTGCGATTTAATGAATAATTTGTTTGACATTGAAAATAACAGCATGAATTTATCCTATTCAAAAACTGGACACGCAAAAAATGATACACTGAGAAAAATATTTGGTTGGTCGAACAAAAGTATGGTTGTCTCAAATAAATTTTTTATTGTCCATAGATAGAGTATAGAAGCTACAAAACACACGGCCTTTTTTTGTGGGCAAAACAAAACATTTTTTTTTGTTGAATGAATATATTTTTTAGAACTAACCATATATTTTTTAAAGCAATAAAATTATTTGGTTGAAGTATAACAATATGGGTTTGTTGAAGGAAAATGTGTATTTGGTAGATATTATAAAATATCTCACTTATGTGAGCAAAATGATTCCATTCAATAAAATGCGTTCAATTTGCAAAGAAAATAATTAATTGCAATTAAATTTGATCTGGATAATCCATGATTATGGACGAATTTGTGAGTCACCGAAACAGTTCTTCTCAAATCAAATGCATTTTACTGAATTTAAGCACTTTCTCTTCTTCTAGATTTTTCTTTAAAGACGGGATATTTGGTTTTATTTTGTAAAACAAAATAAAGAAGCTATGTTCATAATCCTAAAGTCAAGTTGAGAAAAATTACTATCACCACTGCCACTTTCTATATCAACCACTGCTTTAGTAATCGCAACCAAATTTTTTGTAATCACAACCAAATTTTGTCAAGACAAACAAAAACTGCACAACAAAATTATTTTGTTACCGTAACTTTATTTTCTTTTTCAGTGTGTCGTAAAAAAAGAGATCTCTAGTTTTTACAGTGCTGATTCCAACTGGCGAATTTGATGTATGTAACTACTTTGGCTTGTTTGAATTGTTGAGATTATATTTTTGTGTGAATTGATTTGCATTTAGGAAAAAATAAAAAAAAATATTAAATATCCTAATGATTCAGAAAAACAGCGGGAGGTCCAAGGCCTCCTCACCTTGCCACATGTGCGATAAACATTCACTCGAGTGGTTGCTCGATTACTCGAGCTTTTGCCGTTGCATTGCTGAAATGTGAGAAGCAAGGGGAGCAGATGAGTGAAAGAAAGATGTGAGAGGAACGTTTGGGGTGATAAACCAACATCAAGTCAAACCTTAGCAGTGGAATAGTAGATAGTGGAAGGGAATCTAATATGAGAAAAAAGGAAATAATTCGTCCTTCAGACGCTTTAATTTCTTCAAACTAATTTTTAATTGAGCGGTCAAATTGTTTCGAAAGAAAATTAAAGGCATTTGATTTTTTAATTTTTTATTATTATTTCAATAAACTTTCTCATGTCAAATCAATAATAATTGTTACCCAACAAATCAAATTGGTAATTATAACTTAAATTAAAATTTAGATCATATTTTTTTTCTTTAATTAAGCATTTGTATTGATTTCCTCGAAGCCTAAATTATGGCAATTAGGTGGGAAAAGCCGAAATCTCAGAGCAAGAAGAAGCCCAATACAAATAGTCGAGCAAATATTTGAGGTTCAGTCAGATAATCGTATTTTCACAGGCTCTCTTATCTAAAAATTCAACTACAAATAATGTGTAGTCCCTTTCTTTGTAGTAGCAAAGTACAAATAATGACAAATTAAAGGACATGTAGATAATGGAAGTTAAAAAGAGATTTGGATAAGGACAGGAACAAGTTTCTACAGGATCTTTTGTATAGCAATAAGTCTTTATCAATCCTATTTAAAAAAATCAAAATAGTGTCAATAGTATATCAATTTTTTAAAATAGTAGCAAAATAGTTTAATGCCATTTTATTAAATTAAATAGAGTGGTTAACAATTTTCGAAATCTGGTATACAAAACAACACTGTTAGAAACATCTGTATTAAATTTAATGCAAATGTATATGAAGTCATTTGCAAAGACGATAGTTGAAATTTAATATACATTAAAATATGAATAGCTGTACAGTCTGTACACTTTATATTAAATATAATATACAGGCCGGTATAACAGCGTGCTTGAAAATTCAAAGTGCTTTTATTTCTTTAAATCTTATCAAATACTCGCAATTGAAGTAATAATCTAGAATTCGTCGTTTGAATTGCTTTTTATGATCAAAGTGCAACGTACATTTGCCCTGAATGGTAGAAATTTAATGTGAGTACAGTTGATTGTAGGTTAGGTATATCATTTATTTACGTAAATGAACTTTACGACTTAGAATCCAATTTTATTTTTGATTCATTGTACGAAGGTATCATGTTTTATTATTAAGAATCGAAAATTACTGCTAATTTTAATTTAATTTTGTGTAAAATGGAATTATCTGAGCGATTATCATGAATGTATATGAAATTTAGTAAACACGTACCTAAAATAGCGATTTCATATGCTTGAGATATTAATTTTAATATACATTGGTATTTAAAATTTAATGCTATTTTTAATAGTGAATATACATTTCCCATAAAACCGCATGAAATCCTTTCGAATCTTTTAAAATATCCCTGAAATCTGTGGAGATCCTCTGAAATTCCTGGAAAAGTCATCAATCTTTTTAAATCTCTTGAAATCTTTGAAATTCCTTAAAATCCGCAGAAAGCCCTTGAAATCTTAAAACCTTAGAAATCCTATATATTCAATAAATCTGGCGAAATCCCATGAAATTTCTGAAATTCATAGACATCCTTGGAAATCCCCAGAAGTCCCTTAAAAAATTATTTATTTCCTAAAGATCTCTAGAAATCCGTTTGAATTCCTTAAAATTTATTTAATATTATTGATATCCTGGATACCTTTTTCGGATTCTTTTAAATTTTCTGAAATATTATGAAATTCGTTGAAACTCCTTAAAAATGTTGAAATCTCGTTAAATTCCTTGGAATCTTTTAAAATACTCCAAACTCTTTAACATCCTTTGAAATCCCTTAAAATGATAAAGCCTCTTGAAATCCCTTGAATCTGTCATATTTCTAAAATTTTTTGAAATCTTTCAATACCCTAAAAGCTTTGAAATTCCTTAAAATTAGTGACGCATATCGATCATTTAAATTTTTTTATAAAATCTCGTCAGAATTAATGGAAACCTTGAACACCATACTCATCACATCGAGACAAACGATCACTTGGTCGAGATGATCGTCTCGTCTCGATCGACTTTTTTCATTACAAATTCTTGATCTCCATTACATTTCAGTTTCATCTAATTATGTTTTAAGAAAATCTCGATCTTGTCCAAAAATGATCGATATGCATCACTATTCAAATGCCTTCCTTGCAGATCTGTCATTAACTTATCTGCCTTCAGTTTTATTTTATCTTTCGTTTGGGGCAACGTCGATGCAACGCTGCCAATTTACCTAATATTTATTTTTTCGAATTACTCCTTGTTCTATTTTTTATTTGTCCGAATTACCAGTTGTCATAAATTTTATATTTCTGAATCATCACTTGACATAAATTTTATTTTACCGAATTATGATTCGACATAATTTTCATAATATCGAATTATCATTTAACTTAAATTTTATTTTTCCGAATTACGAACATTTATATCCCTCCAGTATTACGTGACTTTTCTTGAAATGAAGAAAATTTATAAAACATGACAAGGAACATTAAAAAGGATTTTTTAAACTGTTAATTATTGCGAATAGGTATTTCAGGTCAAGTAGGTGAAATCCAAAATGAATGCACGTTAGGGCAGTCCAAAAATGTATTGGACATTTTTTTATCGAATTTTTATGCATATCGCCTAGAAATTTGTTCGAATCGACACAAAAATAAACCCATTTTTTTTGGTTTGAAGGATGCATTAAACTGACTTTCGGATGTGTCTATATTGATTTTATTATTCTCCCTTTTCGAAACCTGAGTTATAAGATAATCACTGTGCGTGGTGAATGCACTTCCTCGAATAAACAATGTATCAGTTTAATGAAAGCTTTCGTTGAAACGTGTGCATATTTGATACTAGACATTACAAAATCAATCTATGTATTTCCTTTCGTCTATCGGTTGGTGGAGCTGTTATATTATACAGTTTTAGAAGCACTGAAGTCCCAATTTTTAATGCATGTTATACGTAAAGTCTATAACGCCCCAAACGGTTTAAGTAATTATCCAACAAATTTGGAAAAAAATTCCTGGTACAAAATTGCACGATCAATAAAAAAAGTAAGTGATAGAAAACGTAGTAACCTTAAGATTTTGTGTGCAATATTTTTAGATAACAAATTCATTTTACAAATTCTGAGACAAGAACGTGATTGTGTAATTAAATAATAAAGACAGAGGTAATTTTCTGTTATCTTCAAACAGGGAAAAGTTCATCACTTTTTTCCAGAATTTTTACTATATTGTACCATATAGCTAATCAAGTCTTATCAATTCGAAACATCAATTAATTTTCATCTTGATGTAATGAGAAATATATTTTTTAAAGGAAAAACTGAATTCTGTTTTAGAGGCACGTGATTTTTTTCACTATATGAGCTAATTTTATTGTAGAAATGTAGTATAATTTTTCTTTTTTGTGAATTATTGTAAGTATTTCCATTGCGAGTCAGAAGCAAAATTATAACATGTTACTATTATTATAAGAAGCACCAAAAATATTACAATTTTCGTTATATACTTTTGAAAAGTTACCACCCTAGAAAATTATAAATGTTTTTAAATAGAATACTTAAAGACAATCATTACTATTATTCAAAATGCTGTATCTTTTGCGCATTATTATAAAAAAATCAATGATGATTTTGAATAATGTTGAAAATAAATTAAAACTAAAATATTCTAAGATATTACATCAACATATCATTGTCACTGATTCATTCGGGGGTAAAGATTCTAGAAAATTAAACTCTACATAACAAAACTCCATACAGCTAATTCTACACGTGAGGAATCTACACACTCATATTTATTTAACAAATTAATTATACTAAATTTAAACTCAACACGGTCAAATCCTTTAGCGTAAAACTTGACACAAAATTATACAAAAATTTAATTTTTGGATTCACATAAACTCTACCCAAGATTAATAATTCTTTAAGTAAAATTTTTAAAGATTCACACAAAACTAAACCAAATTTAAAAAACCATACATAATAAGGTCCTACAGCGTAAACTTATACACAAGGTTTTAAGAATAATACTTCATACAAGTCAATGTAATGCTTCTTTATTATTTTAATTATAATAATTCTACACAGAAAAACTCTACACTCTACAATGCTTTTTAATTGTTTTCTTATAGTGTGCTGTGTTGAGCTTGAATTTATTATATCATATTATTTAAATGAATATGATTGTGTAGAATCAGGATCGTCCGGATTCATTTAGCTAGAATATAACTAGTTTTCAACATTTTCAGTCAACAGTCATTACATAATCTTCGGTTTTATCCAAAACTGGATTTAGCGCTTTTATTGGAAATATGGCCATATTATTTTCAAAAATATTGATTTCCGCAGCATTACTCGTATTTTTATATTAAAAACAATTTTTGTGTAATCTGGAAAAATTAAAGGAGAGGGCACTTACCATTAGAGAGAAAATCCCGCTTTATGGAAGAAAAATGAGGTTAAAAAAATAGGAATTGAGTCTTATATTTCGAGGAAATAAGATCCACGGAAATTTAGTGGAATTTAAGGAAATTTCGTGAACTAACTTGAAAGACAAATGTACATTATACATTTACAGCTGAGTTTTATTTCCTGGATATAATTACGTTTTCTGTGGTAAGTATCGGATTTATTTTACGTTCCTCGCTCTTGTTATTTTCTTAAGCCTAGATTTAAATTAAAGATCTTATTAAAGGCATGTGAAAGTCTGCCATGTGACCACTTAATCCTATTGAAAATTCTGATGTCGTAGTCTCCGTTTATATTTCATACATAAATCATTTTATGCAATACAAAAACCTTTAAACCTTAAATTTGAATACATCTTTACAACATCGTAAAGACATGGACATAGGAGATCTTAAAGGTGTTGCAGCAATGTCTTTCAGACGACGTGAAATTTTGTGCCCACTGGGATGGAACTATAGTCTTAACTTTATTAGGAAATCGCGAAACTAGTTATAAATGAATCTCACTGCTTTAACACTTTGAAAGTCTTTTGTCCTTAATAAAGAATCTTAATGAAGTATCTTCATTGATTCACTTATATTAAGATTTTTTCCTCACTTTCTCACTTTCTAACACTAAAAACTATAATGTTAGCGAAACGTCTGAAATAAATCTTCATACATCAATTGAAAACTGCTGTTTGCTTGTACTTTCTCAAAATCTACGCAAGGTATAAAACTAAGGAATCCGATTTTTTCCTAGGCTCCTACGAACGTCATAAAATTTTTCTCTTATGTAAGACCGAAATTTTTCATTCTTGCGGCCCTGCTTTTTCCCGGTACACCAGATTCCCTAATTTTCTCATAAAGACAATCTGGAAAATATATAGGTACGATTACGCCATTTCCCTTTCGGGGTAAGCGTGACTCACTCGGTGAGGAAGGGCGTAATGAGGGGAGGGGTATAGTTTCTTAGAGTGATCTAGAAATCCCGTGTTACTTATTTAAATAACACGTTCAAGTGAAGAGCCTCACAAAATTATCATGTGAAGCTCCCCAATCGGGCTTATTAGTATCCAAGGTCTTTTGTTTTAGGTGTCATTCACTCTACTGCCATTCTTTTTATAAACAATTTGTCACCACACTTTTCTTTGTCTCTTGTGTTTCTATGGCTTCTTATGTCTCTTCGAATTAGAATTTCATTTACACATTCCAACCATTCTTTCCGCGGTCTTCCTCTGGGCAGACTGCCATTCAATTTACCTTGATACACTTATTTCGTTAGTCGTTCATCTTGTATAGTCTCAACATGCCCAAACCATGTTAATCTTAACGAATTTCTTTCACATATGTCAAGTAGTGTCTCCTCTATACCACATTTTTTGTGGATTATCTCATTACTCACTTTATCCATCAA
>JAABKJ010012441.1:0-10522 GCA_011634705.1 Andricus grossulariae
TATTTGTCAACTTGCTCTAATCTCTCACCATTCAGGACAATGTTGCACATTGTTTTCTCACTTTTCCCCTCAAACAGTTCTTAATTAAAAAAAAAAAGATTTTATCTTCTGATCAAAAGACAAAAATGGTACTTTTCGTGTATAGTATTCCTTATTATTAAGAATAATATTCAAATCGAAAAAGTATGAGAAATTATGAATTACAAATTCAATATCGAACCCTTTCTTTTTCAAAAGAATCGGTTCACATTTCACTATACAAAAAATCTCCCACCTTTTTATCCTAACTTTAGATAGTTTAGAAATAATGTTTTAAATTAAACTTCCTTATTTATAAATATTGATTCACAGAATTCCAGAAAATTTAAAAGAACAAACTGATAATAACCACTAAAAGTCAAATTCACGCCGTGTCGATCCCAATCAGGGTTTTCAGACCAATATGTGCGTGATCTCGTGACTGCAACTTTTAAGAAAAAGCCAAGTTAATCGTCAATAAGATAAACATTATCATTAAATGATTGAAGAAAATTAAAATTCAGGTAAATGGGGTATAGGATAGATCATTATTGCTTCATTCAATCGCAAGAAATATTTTTATTGTCTGTTTTGCCTTTGTCTTATTTCAATGGTGTCATTTTAATTCGTATATACTTAAGACTTAAGATATACAATAATAATTTGAATTATGTTTAATTGTAAATTCAAATGAAGCATGATTCACGAGTTTAATAATCATGAAAACAATTGCTACAATAGTTTCATTTTTCTTATGAACATGGTTCTTATGTGGGATTAAAAGAATGAAAGTAAAAATTGGATCATCAAACTTTCTATGGCAATTGATTAGTCAGCAATAACAGTATTGAGTATACTAAAAATACAGAACAGTTACGTTGTCCATATGCAATATCTTTTATTTTATTTTTATTGCAGGTTTTTATAACTTATTCTTATAAAATTAGGTTTTCGAATTGGTGAATTTTACCTAATCCAAAATTTGTTTCACTTTGTAATTTAAATGATCAAATTAATTCCTAAAGTTAACTTTTCATGAAATAATACTTTTTTTTTTAAATGTGAATCGTGCTTAGTATTCTGTGTTTCGTCTTAGTGGGTTTCACTGTTCATGTTGGTAAATATGATAATATCTCTAGTTTAAATTGGAATTTTTATTGCATATGTATATTTATTTCTGATTGGAAATCTCGTTAAAATTAAAATAAATATTTTTCTCCCAACGCAACGTCACAGTTCTCTCTGAATCTACAAATTAGTGAAATTCTACTAATATATTCATAGAAGAGTGAGCCACTAAGGACTTACTAAAGTACTAATTCAGTTATTAGAGATATTTACTAATTCGTTGAAGGAAAGTTACTATTCAGCTATTCAGGGCATTACATATTTTTATAGCGCTTGAAGAGACCTTTTATTTTCTTTAAATCACATCAAAATATCCTTAAGAGTTAAAAAAACTTATTATTTTAGTAGCTTAAACAAAATATGTACATTTTTAAAAATATCGTCAAAACTACTCATTTTTGAGAGTACAGTCTGTTAAAGATTGTTGTACGAACATATTCAACGCCATTTTTATTGGCCTTCATCTCGCGGCAGATTCATTTGCTTTTCACACTGATTAAAATGGTGCAAAGAAACTAGTTAGAGTTATGATAAACAAGGTCAGAGCTTATCTGTGTAGTGAAGTATATTCCGATTCTTTCAATAAATAACCCGTTTAATATTGTATTTGTGATTCATTATTCTGTACACATTTTCTTTTTTCCTATTCTCCATAATAATAAGTGGTGTACTGTGTAGATAAGAGTACCATTTTTCGTTTGATCGAAAGATGAAATCTCATCATGTTTAACAAAAATCTGATCGTTCGATTGCGTAATCAGTAATTATGTTCCCTCTAAATTGTATATAATGAAGCCATAACACTCCAAAGTCTTATCATGTATCTCAATTATATTTGCGACTTCATTTTTTGAGAAATAAATAATTTAGAAGAGCAAATGAGATATAAATTAGTATAATCTATGCTAAAAGACACTGAAGAACATTAATTAATTACTCTGTTCAGTGCTTTTATCGAAATTCTGCGTAAGTTCGTTTATTGTATTTCATGAAAATGAAGATGAGAACCGTATTTAGTACTCTGTGTTTCATCATAGCGATTTCCCCTAAACCTATTGGTAAGTATAATAATATATTTTATTGAAAATAAATTATATTTATTGCAATATATTTATTTCCTATTTTAACTTGCTCAAATTAAAACTATTCTTTTCCCCCAATGAACAGTTCTATCTAAATCTACACATTAGTGAAATTTAACTTATTCCAATAGAAAAAAGTGAACTACTGAAGATGAGTTGAAAATTACTGATTCAGTTAGCCGAAATATTTTCTAATTCGCGAGTGGCAAAGTGCTAATTTCTTAACGTTAGTGAAAATATATAGATTTATTAGCGGCTGTATATAATAATAATGGGAAGGCTATACAAATGGAATAGGTGACAAATAGAAAAGTTGAATACAAAAACACGATTGTGTATTATTTGTAACTATCTTGAAACATTTGAAAGGCAGTGTTGCGAAATTTTGTTAACAATTTGCGTCACCTCCACTCACAGAAAAAAACAAATTCTAATCTTTACGCTGATTTCAGGGTAATCTTTACCTAAAACAATAATTACCTTCACGTGGTAAGATTCACCCACCATATTGATTATTGATACCATGTCAACTTTGTTGTATCTTCTTTTATTTCAATGCGAAAAAATTCAGCTTTACCCATTTGAAAATTAAAAACAACAAAAATTGAATTCAGCTTTTTTGTGAAAACGTGAGATATATTTAAAAGTTAATACTTCGCAAACAGTCGAAGGAGCTGAAACGGCTAGCACTTACTTCAGGTCTTTTGCAGACCACTTCTCAGACTGATTTTCAGTTTATTTCCCTAATTGTTTACTTTTTGTTTGTGAAGTAAAAACTATTTTTTAGTAACTTACTTTAATACTTAAAACAATGATGAATTTCCTGCTTATAATTTCTTTTTGCAGAATTAGCTCATCCACATAAGGAAGAGGCAATTCATCCTGAACCAATTCAACTTAATATTCATCATTTCGCGAGTCGGCTAAATCCCCTTCTAATTCACCGATTAGCACCGAACATTTACAGTGTGGCAATAGATGCAAGTCACCAGTACATAATTGGAATAGTCCTATTGTTTCATTTGTGTCCATTAATGGTTCCTAGAGCGGGTCATCCGAATACCTACGATAGAGTTAAAATACGCATAGATGGTGAAATTGCCAACGTGACTGTACCAATACCGGATAACGATCCTCTATCTAAAATGTTTTACAAATTCTGGAAGGGAGAACCAACTATTAATGCCAAAGTGAACGAATAATTCATCTTAAGAG
The DNA here is from genome assembly GCA_011634705.1 of Andricus grossulariae. Classification (NCBI taxonomy): domain Eukaryota; kingdom Metazoa; phylum Arthropoda; class Insecta; order Hymenoptera; family Cynipidae; genus Andricus; species Andricus grossulariae. The sequence goes on from JAABKJ010012441.1 coordinate 3,444, forward strand.
TATACATGGTGGTGCCGAAATGACTCTAGAATGTAGGGACTAAGGTGGCCCATTTTTTAAATTAAATCAAAACAACAAAAAACCATTGGCGTCAAATCTGAATACATGCACACATTTTGGCTACAACATTCATTGTGAAAATATACTGTATGGAAGAACAAACTATAATCATGGACCGGGTATTTCCCAAATTTGACCCTACCCTGGCATATCCTCTTTGATTTTTTTAAGAATCAGACAAGAAACTTTAAATATGTATCATTTATCTACATTTTTGTGTATTTTCATAGTTTCAATTTCATAAATTATTCAGCAGTTTGGCATTGTCGGCTATATTACGTTATAAATGGTACTATAAGGCACTATTTACTTTTATAGTCTTGTATCTATATTTGTATTGTTTATCGTTCAGACAATCACGCAGAATTAAAAGTAAAAAAAAATGTAGAAGAGCCTAAATTATTATGTTCAATATTGTATTTTGATGATGCATTATGCGCAGACAAATAAAAAAATACTGCAAAAAATTATCCAAAAAGGTTTCTTTAATTTTAGAAATCCTCGTGCCACCGTTTATTAGTTGAGAAGAAAGGCTTAATATTCATGTTTCTTTAAGCTGAATCACTTAAATTATTCAAAGATTCCGTGAAAATCTTTGAGATTCATTGAAAATCCATGTAATCATTTGAAATTACATACTTGAAATTATGATATTATGAAATACATATCATATGTAATATTATATAATATTATTATTATTTTATTAATATTATATGTATATTACATTATACCGAACGTTTTCTATCAGTCTTTCTATCAAAACTGTTAAGCGTATCAGCGAATTGTAAATTTTTAAAATTGACCCAAAAAAATTCAATATCACATCATTTTAAATTATACAAATTAAAAAAATTAAAGGATATTCATTTCAAAAAGATGTTAAGAATTTACTGAGTTTAAACTATAAACATTCAAAATTAAACAAGTTTTCGAATTTAAAAATGTAAACATCTCTGCAAAATAGACCAGTGTCGAAAATAGGAGACATTAGTCAGATTTAGTATGCCAGAATATCTTTTATGACTACCTTATCACGATATAAAATCCCAAATTTTATTAACCTAATTACTACTTTATTTGCTTTTAATTCCTGCTGGGATAAAATCTTATATTTAAATAAAAGTAAAAGATTACTTAAAGCAGATGAAAATTAAATAAAAACTGGTATGAAAGCCAATGTAGTTATTTTAATATTTATTTTAATTTATGATTATTGATTATATTTTATAATGCTTTAAATTTGAGCATGTGAAGGGTGGTGCTTGATTTTCAAGTTTTAAATATTTTTAATTTGATCAAAGCTTCTGAAATTCTTAAATATCTTGTAAAATGATTCAAATTTTTCCTGGAAAATTTGTTTAAAATCCTGAAAAATTAAAGGATTGCCTTAAAATCTTGCAGATTCTTTTTCGACATTTTTATAAATGTTTTGAAATGTCTTGAAATCATTTTAAATTTTCCTTAACAATTAATTTTTCAAATTAAAAAACCATCTAAAATTTGCCATGGAATCTTGACAAAATTGGTTTATTTTCTTAAAGCGATTGAAAAGTCTTTGAAAGTTTTTACATTTTTTTTAAATCTTCAAAAATCTACATTTTGTTAAGCAATTTTTTTAATGTTTTTGAATATTAAAGTAGTTTTCAATCTTTATAAAACTTCATCGTGCAAAATTGAAAAAAAAAAAATTGCCCCAAAACAGAATCTTTCAGATTCTTTTTTGACATTATGGAAGTATTTTTCAATGTTTTGAAATCTTTCTGAATATTCATTAAAAATTAATTTTTCTAAAGCAAATATTGCGCAGAATTTTCCCATGAAACTCAAGAAATTCTTTTTTCATCTTGAAACCTTTCAAAATGTCAAAATCCTTCAAAAGATTCAAAATTTTATTTTGAAATCTTCAAAAATCTACATGTTAAAAAATAATCTTTTAAAAAATTAACTCCAAAATGTCAACTTGTATAGCAGAATTGCACAGTGTGATCGGCTAATTCGACAGTTAGATAACAAAGTGTAAATTTTTTGATATCTTTTTAAATTTTTAATTATTTGTGAATTTTTTTGAAAACTTTTAAATTTCTTTTCAAATTATTCGAAGTTTTCTTAAAACTTTGAAAAGTCTTTCAAAATTACAAAAAGTTCCTTAAAATCTTCCAGATTTTTTTTTGACAATTTTGTAAATCTTTTGAAATGTTTTAAAGTGTTTCAAATAAAAAATCATTCAAATTTTTCGTAGAAATCTTGAGAAAATTTTTTTTTTTCTCGAAACCTCTTAAACTTCTTAGGGAACTACCACATTTTTGGTCGAGATCTTCAAAAATCTACATTTTGTTTTATACTTTCCTAAATAATTTCAAGTTTTAAATTATTTTTTAATCTTTTATTCAAAATTTCAAAATATCTCCTACGCTTAATCAATTTTTGTTCTAAAATTTAAAATCTTCTATATTCTTTTCCGAAATTTGAGAAAATCATTTGAAATATTTTCTAATGATTTTTCGACAAATTTTTGAAATTTTCAATAAAAAATGATGGTGTGGCAGCTATTTTTCAGGAACAAAATTATTCCCCAATATTACAAAATCATTTACAATTTAAATTTTCTCTTTTAGGAATAATTTTTTCAAATTAAAATTTCTTATTCGGAAGTTTTGATTTACAAAAAGTCCAGAATTATTGTTTTATTGAATCGCAAGAAATGTTTGTTATTGTCTTTTTTGCCTTTGTCCTATTTCAATTATGTAATTTTAATTCGTTTCTACTTAACATATATAATACTTTGAATTATGTTTAATTGTAAATTCAAATGAAGCATGATTCACGAGTTTAATAGGCATGAAGACAATTGCTACAATAGTTTCATTTTTCTTATGAACATGGTTCTTATGTGGGATTAAAATAATGAAAGTAAAAATTGGATCATCAAACTTTCTATGGCAATTGATTAGTCAGCAATAACAGTATTGAGTCTACTAAAAATATAGAACAGTCATGATATTCATGTACGATATCTTTCATTTAATTTTCATTGCAGATTTTTATAACCGATTGTTATAAAATTATGTTTTCGTATTGATATATTTTTCCAAATCCGAAATTTATCGTTTCATGAAATAATTTTTTTTACAGAAAACTAGAACATTATGCGTGCTAATATTCCAGTAAATTCAATATGAATGACACAGTTTTTTTCATTTACTGACAATTTTTTGAAATTTGCAAATTATTTTTCTCATGATTCCAATTCCAATATGTCTAGGTTTCACAACGTACTGTTAATATTTTTTTAATATTTAAAAAACATAAAAAACACATTTTTAAGGTATTTCCGGATTGAACTATTTATCAAAGTAAAATTAAATTCAATAATTGAATCTGATTTGAGTTTTCTGTAAGATTCCTTTTTTCACGTTTTTCGGACATATTTGTCACATAAATTGATCAAATTATTTCATTTTTATATCAAAATTTCATTTTCAATGTTGAACAGTAAGAAAAGTGTAAATGTGCATGATGAATCTGAGAAAAATTCAAGATCTATACTGTAACATTTTATTGAATCAAGACAGACGCATACAACAGTATTTCAATTTATATTCGAAATGAGTACAATTAAGTAACTTTATTGTTAATTAACAGTCAAAATTATATTTTTATAATTAATGAAAAATAACTATTTTTCTATATTTTCATTGAATTATTTACATTTAAATAATAGTTTTGAAAATCAAACTTACCACAATCGGTTAATTTTTGCTAGTTACATTAAAAATTTGAGCTTCTCTTTATACCTTGATCCTCTAATATAACAACTTTTATTTAAAAAATTGACACTTTACAGGTTTTCCATGTTTTTGAAGATGAATATTTCTTAGTAAGAAAAAAGTAAAAATCTGGAATTTACAAGTTATTAAAATCAGTTTTTGCACGAATCATCCTGTCAATTTTACGTTGACTCCAGGATCTTTCTCTTAATATAACGATTTGTTTCAGTTTTCAAGATTTTGGCTATTCGTGAATCGCGACAAAATAACCTTTCTTTGTTCATAGTTCAACTACTTCGTTCAAAGCGGAACTAACTTGTTAAAAATTCATTTTTTTTGGTTGAAGATTCATTACTTTAGTTAAAAATTACTTTCTTTGCCTAAAAATGTAATTATTTTGTTGAAATTTTTTTGTTTCGTTTGAAAATTAATTTTTTTAACTGAAACATTAACTCTTCAGTTGAAGATTCAGCTATTTGGTGACTAATTTACCTTTTTGGTTAAAATTCATTTCTTATTTGTTAAGAAATCGAACTATTAGGTTAAAAGTTCCTTTCAAAATCCGAAATTTGGTTGAAAATTCATGTATTTTGTTAAAAAGTTATCTTTTTTGGTAGAAAATTATTCTTTTTGGTTGAAAATTCATTTCTTTCGTTGAAAATGAATTTTTTTACTGGAAATTTAACTATTCCATGTTTAGTTTAATATTTACCTTCTTTACTGGAAAATTCAGCCAATGAGTTCAAAATTTCTGTACTTTATTGAAACTTAGTATTTTGTGGTGTAGAATATTAATCTTTTTGGAGAATAATTTACCTTTTTGGTAGAAAATTTATTTCTTTGGTTGAAAATTCCTTTAAAAATTAAAAATTTGATTGAAAATTCATGTATTTTGTTAAAAAGTAATCTTTTTTGGTAGCAAAATAATCTCTTTGGTTGAAAATTTATTTCATTGATTGAAAATTAGTTTTTTTATTGAAAATTAATTTTTTCGACTAAAAATTTAACAATTCTATTTTTTCTTGCAAATTTATCTTTTTTGATAGACATTTAATCTTCTTTGTGGAAGATTATTGGGTTAAAAATAAATGTTTATGTTGAAGGGTCATTATTTTAATGTTTTAGTTAAAAATGAATTTCTTTGTTAAAAAATTACACTATTTTGTTAAAAATTAATTTTTTTGACTGAAAATGTAGCTATTCCATTTTTGTTAGAAAATTGATATTTTTTAGTTGAAAATTCACTTTTCGTCTTTTTTGGTTTGAAAATTCAATTATTTTCGTAAAAATGCATATTTTTGGGTTGGGCTTGAACCAACACAACCTCCTCATTAGATGTGAGAAAGAGGTTTCTGGTTCAAATCCGACCCACGGTGAATTTTTTAGGACTTATTTTCTCGCGATTTTCAATTAATTCGCGAAACAAACAAATTGACTTGCGATAAGGTAAGTGGAGATTCAATAAGATTAGGTAAAATCATTTAGTGGAGATATTTATTAATTCGTTAAAGAAAAGCTACTAATTTCTTAGTGAAAAATATGAATTAAGCCAGGACTTCATTTATTAATTACAATAAGTTTAATAAGAAAATCCAACTATTTTTCGTTGAAAACTTATTATTTTTAATTAAAAAGTCTACAATTATAATTTTCCATCAGACTTTGTAAAATATTCATTTTATTGGTTGAAGATTGAACTATTTTTTTGAAAATTCGTTTTTTTTTTTAATCGAAATCAATTTTTTCAACTGTTTTGTTACAAATTCGTTTTTACGGGTTGAAAATTATATTATTTTTGTAGAAAATTCAACTGCTTGGCTGAAAATGAACTTTATTTCGTTAAAAATTAATATTTTTCGGTTGAAAATTTAAGTGTATTCTAGAAAATTCTCTTTTCGGGTTGAAAACTTATTTATTTTCGTAGAAAATTAAAATTTTTTCTTGAAAATTCACTTTTTGGATCAAAATTCAGTTTTTGGTTGAAAGTTAATATTTTCCGGTAGAAAATTCAACTGTTTTCTAGAAAATTCTTCTTTTAGGATTAAAAATTGAACAAATGGATTGAATTTTGTTTTTTCTCTTGTCTTGAAAATCTTTCTAGGTTGAAAATTCAACTCTTTTGTTAAAAATTCGTCTTTTTGGGTGAAAAATTCTATTATTGTCGTAGAAAATTAACTTCTTGATTAAAAATTAATATTTTTCGGTTGAAAATTCTACTGTACCCTAGAGAATTCTCTTTTTGGGTTAAAAAATTAAGAAATTTTATGAAAATTTGGTTGAAATTTTGTTTTCTCTCTTGATTAAACAATTTTTTCTGGTAGAAAATTCATCTTTTTGGGTTAAAAATTCTATTATTTTCGTAGAAAATTTAACTTTTCAGTTGCAAATTAACTTCTTGATAAAAATTAATATTATCCGGTTGAAAATTCAACTGCATTCTAGAGAATTCTCTTTTTGAGTTTAAAGATTCCAAAATTTGGTTGAAATTATGTTCAAATTTCATTTTTTCTCTTGACTGAAACATCTTTCCTGATACAAAATGTAACTCTCTTGTTGAAAATTTCTCTTTTTGGGTTGAAAATTCTATTATTTTCGTAGAAAATGAACTATTTGGTTAAAATTTAATTTCTTGAATAAAAATTAATATTTTCCGCTTGAGAATTTAACTGTTTCCTGAAAAATGCTCATTTTTGATTTGAAAATTAAAAAATTTAGTGAAATTTATTTTCATTCTTTACTGAAAGGTCTTTCCTGGTTAAAAATTCAACTTTTTAATTGAAAATTCGCCTTTTTTCTTTGAAAATTCATCTCTTTTGGTTAAAATGTTATCTTTTTTATCAAATCTGAAATTAATTGATAAAATTTCAATCTGTTTTGGCTGCGGATTCAACTATTTTGTTAAAAATCCGTCTTTTTTTGTTAAAATATCAATTATTACATTTTTGGTTGAGAGTTCATCTTTTCGGTTCAATTCGAATGTTTTTGCATTCTCATCTGAGGTTGTGTAATTTTTGTTTTATTCGTAAGAAATAGTATTAAAAATAGAAAAATTAAATCTTTGAAAAAACGACGCAAGTTACGTAAAAAGTTGAATAAACTAAAAATTGTACATTTAAAAAAGATCTACTTTGGTAGCAATCACTTTTTGATAGGATGCGTCGTTTTTATTTTAATTGTAGAAAATAAAATTAAAAATAAAAGAATTAAATTTTTGGACAAACGACACAAGCTATGAAAAAAATTTATAGACAA
>JAABKJ010012442.1:0-10522 GCA_011634705.1 Andricus grossulariae
CTTCAAGAGATTCCTTAGAGTCCCTAAGAAATTGGCTTTGACTTTTCGCTATAAAGTCGTGTTTTAGAAGATCAGTTGAATGTTTAGTGAGTTTCTCATAATAACCCTCATCTGTGTCACTCTAATTTTCTAAAGAGGCACGGTCTATAGAAGTCAACCAATTGTAGGTGACTCTCTCAATGAAGTTGCTTTCGAAAAGCTTTTGGACTTTTTTCATTAAAGACTTCACACCTGGCCAAGATTTGCACGAACCTAAACAACAGGAAGGTGTTTTATAATCGCAAATCATCGAAGGCAATATGGTTTTGTATAAATCTATGCACTTTAGATTCACGTCATTTGAAGCAAGTTCACTCAAGTTTGCTCCATCAATCAATAATTCAGTATTTTCATGAATTTTGCAAACACAAATAGAATTTGTTCCACTCGAACCTGCAAATATACATTCATTTGGTCGCAAATCTAAAAATTTAGAGAGGCCAATTTTTAGATCTGGAAACATTTCTTCAAAAGTGGCATGAAGTTCTTTCAAGTAACCTAGAATTAGGCATTTTTGTATTAGTTTTCGTGAACCATCATGCTATTTTACAGATATACAGTCTTTTTCCCTGGCAACGGTCAACTGACGTTGCATTCGTAGCAAAAATTTCGGACAATTTTGACAGTTTCTTCCGACAACTTCTTACCTGGCCTAGGTTTTGGTGATGATCCAATACCATTTCTATCGTGCAATTGTATTGCCTTACGAGCTAAACTATATGGTACTTTAAGCTCTGATTCTATCTTGTGAATTCCCCAACCTTTTGGTACCATAGTCAACAGTTGACCAGCGTAAGATTTACTTGGTTTTTATCCAATTCTTGTTTACATTCGTTAGTAAGTTCTTCTTTATCTTTCTTACTACACTCATCTTCAATACAATCAAATACCTTTTTATTTGAACGTCAAGAGGTTTGTTAATCTCGGCTACCTTCTTTCTTTGTGTAGTTCGTATTCGAAGATCCGTTCTCTTACTAATAGATGGAACTCTTAAGATTTGCAAAATTTCATTCAACTTAGAAATATTGTCTTTTCTACCAACGTCACTTTCCAAATCTTCATCGAAATAATCAGCCAATTGGAGTAGATGTTCAGCCTGATCAAATTCAATCTCTTTAGAAAAACCATCACTGGCTTTAGGCATGTTTTCAACCTGTTTGAATTCCATTGCATCAAAAGAACTTTAGATATGCATTACTTGACTATCAGATCTATGATTTAGAATTTCTAGGCGGCATGTATCACAGATATGATTGTCCGAGCCAACTAAAAACTATTTACCAATTGATTTAGAAACAAGGCGGAGTTTTTTCACATCTATTTCATTATGGATCTTTTTTTCAAAATGATTGAAACAACGAGGTATGAGTGGTGGCGTCATTTCCTCTAATAACTTAAATCTAACTCTGAAAATCCTTACGTTCTGGGATGCGAGCTGCCAAATATAGAAACTAGCATTGCAAAACATCTGAGGCCTGTAGGAGCATGAAGGTAGCCGCGAAAAAGTGGTGTTAAAACTGAAACGGAAGAGCTTCAACTGCTCGCGGGCAGCGACACTGACAACGCACCACAGTGGAGAGGCAACGCACGGTCTCGCTAAAATGACGATATCTTGGGACATATAAGAGTCTCCATAAATTTTTATTTCCCAAATAAAGGTGGTTTCACAAGGAATCAATGTATTAATATTAAAAAAAATTGAAAGGGGAGTAATTCACGAAAAATTGAATCAAAATTTTTTTTTCAGTTTTTTCCGGACGAAATTTTTTTTTCTATCAATTGTATTATATTCTTGTAAAATATTATTTTAACTCTGATATGTCCAAATTTTACGGAAATCCAATCAGCAATTCCAGAAATATCAATAATTCAAAAAAATGTAACTCCAAAATTGAACATGGCGTAACTTCCGTAATATTAAAATTTTTTCAAAATCCTTAGAGGCGGCAATTTCTCTTGCATAGCATTACAATTTCACAAAGTTTTATTAAAATCGAAAACCCAACTCCAGATCCTGATATTTCTGACGTGTACTGACCCTACTATTAAAGCGTTATCCCCTTCAAAATGAAAAAAATCCGTCCGAAAGAAATTGCATAACCAAAACTATTCTCCCATTTCAGTCAAAATTTTTCCATTTTTTGAATACTTCCTCTTTCACTGCCTCGATGTGAATGTAATGTTACGATGCAGAGCATATATTGTAATATGATTACCCATAGGAATCAGAAAATCCATGCTTTTGGCATTTTTCGACAAAAACGCGAATATGTTCTAAACTCACATCGAATTTTTCCATTTTACTCTTGAAATATTAAGGTCTGTACTTTGAGCTTGAAACTATGAGCATTCAATGTTTCTATTCAAAAATTATTTCTTCCAATTTGAAATAAAATTATTTAATCTACCACGCTACGAGTATACAACTATAGTCTATTTTATAAAGCATCAAACTAAAATTATGCAATCTTTAGCAACTTTAATTTAAAAGTCTTATTTCATGCAAGATTGAATTATAATCAACAATTTTAGACATGTGGGATCATAAGAAGCGTTCTACAGTCAAAATTATTATTCTAAAAATTTTCCTAAATATTTCACTGGAAGTTGTAGAAATGAGCTATTCTTGGAATTTTTGATTGACAACCATCCTGGATTCTTTCAACATTTTAAATTTTCCTGTCCTTTCACTTTTATATATTGTGCAATGTCTAATAATTCTTCGTTATTCACTATAGAAAATGCTATTTTTTACCCAAAAATTTTGAAGATTAAGGAAATTTATGAAATTGAAATTTTTTTCAAACTGAGACGATTTAAGAATTACGTAGAGATTATCCTATGTGGACAATTGATTTGAATAAAAAGTAGTCAATATAGGAGACATGCGATAACAAAGAAGAATTTCGAGACCTGTTTGATATAGTATTTCGAATTTTCAAGTGATTCATATTTCTATTTCATTGAGAATATATATTGATTGATTGCCTATTAGAGCCAAGTCGGTTATGTGCGATCCAATTCTTTCCGAACATATCCTATTCTATCTGGTCATATCTGATACTATCTAATTCTAAATGATCTTATTTGATTCTGTCTGATTCAGTACAATTCCAATATGTCCTACCTGATCCTATCCGGATCGATCCTAACTTATCCTTGCCGTTCTTATCTGATCATATCGGCTCCTATGCGATCCTTTAGGTTCGATCATATCCTGTCCTGTCCGATAGTATTCGATCCTATTTCCAAAAGAAAAGTGCGGCGAAAGGACATACACACGATCGAAACTATTAGGGTGTAGCACGGGGATACGAAGCTCTAAAAACTGATGAAGTTACAAAAATTTACGTTTTTGCACAGTTATTCCTATGATCATTTTATGGAAAACTTCAAGCGGCTGGAGCAATGGGTAAATATTAGCCATAATATGCTTATTGTGAATCTATGTTCCTTACTGCAGAGTTGAGTTCACAGTCTTCAAACGATGTGCCTGTTACTTCTCGTTCTCGAATTTCTACTTCTCCTCAGAGACATCATTCAGCTGAAGGGACTTGTACTTCTGACAGACATCATGCTCCAGATTCTCCGAAAAGTTTTTGTCCTCCTGCCAAACCTTCTCTCCGTGCCAGGTCCAAGTCTTCTCCACCTAATCATTCTTCTGTATACATAATGGGATTAACTCTTGAAGACCTGAGATTTATTCGGCTTGTTCCACACTCGAATCCGTCATGGCGATTTGAAATTCGAAGATACACTTTTCCTCGCGATAAACCAATCAACCTGAAAGAAGATTGTAGTGCCCTTCTGCCTATGCCAACCGAAGAACAAACAGTATTATCAACTTTCAATGATGACGTAGTTGCAATAGTGGATATACTATAAATATACTTCCAAGATACACGAAATTATCAACTTGTTCTGTTATCTCATGGTCTGAGGTGATATTGTATACCGGTTTCTTATCCCTTGTTTCAAAGACCATAATTTTTGTTTTGCTTACGTTAATCTTAAGACCTATGCTCTTCATGCGAGTATTTAATTTACTCCAAATTCTTTGCAAATAATACGCTTATCCTGCCGTAACAATCTAAAAATCCATTTTATGGTCATAGAACGATATAATCTTGCTACTGAATTGGCATCAATGTTTTCAACTAATAATTTTTCTGATATTTATGCTGAATAACATAACAAAATTTATATTTAAAACATTCTTTGACACACTTTGAATATTAAAATACTATTAACGGGCAAAATGTAGAAAGTGCAGTTTTCGTACTCGAACGCTCATGTGACAAAGTGACTTTTTCTTCCAATGTTACATAATAGGGAAGCGGAGCCTAATGTGAAACACCATCATCTATCGCTCAATTTGAAAAAAATATATATGATTTTGGTGTCGTAAAACATAGGGAATGTATTTCGACATCTAAAGTTTACTCTAAAGCCTAACCCGAAACTGTTATTTTTACATATGTCTAGTGTCTTCTACCTATTAGAAATTCTATGAAATCAGTATGAAGCAAACCTTAGCGAAAATAACGAGAAAGCAGAATTGAATCACAATCGACATAAATTTACTAGCTTACATCCATATCAGGTGAATGACAGCTGAAAATATATTCCAAAGCACCATAGGATTTTTTTTAACCCTATTGGCCGTTATAAATATTTTTCATTTATTTATTATTGAAAATATTTTCGTTATATTTCAGAAGCAACCCTGTGCATAGTATTTCCGAAGAGTTGGAAGAAACTATAAATAAGTAATTGAAACCATTATACGTGACAGTAAAAGTCAATTTTGATTGAGGTGAGAAAGTTGCGCAATCGCCCCCTTCTCCCTTCAACAGGAAAAAGTGTTCTAGCGGATATATGAGGGCAATAATTGTATTGAAATTAATCGTTTTCTAAGTGCAATAATATCTTCGACACTTTTTTTTTATCCAACAATTGAAAATTCAATTTTTACAAATTTCAAGATAGAGGCAAATTTTTTATCAAAAATGAGTGTTAAAATGTAATGTTGCATAATTTTACATAAACATTGAACAAACATTTCGATCTGCAAACAAATTGAATACAAGAAATGTTGTCGTGAAAATTTATTATTTGAAACAGCAAATTTCCATAAATAATAATAATATAATAAAAAATTTTCGACTTTGAAACAGGGAATTTCGTAAATAAAATCACTGAAACGTGTAAGATTAAATAAATTTTGATATCAGTTTAACAAATTTACTCAGAATATTTTCTTGCCTTCAAAATAACTGTAATGAAATACAAATATCTGATAAAGACAAATATGCGACGTCTGCAATCTGGAAGATAACAAATACAGGATGTACGTTCTATATAATTTAATGAAGCACTAGATTATTCACCAATTATACTTTTAATTAAATTATTCATTATACCGTTACCAAGTTTTTTCTCTGATTTGAAAAGATGCGGGCTGTTTCTTTTTTCGTATTATTATTGACCGTTATCCTGAATTCTATTGGCGAATATAATAATAAAATATATTTATAATTTTACGCAAATTTTTAAGCTCACGGCAAATTATAATCTGTCCGACCATCGGATTATTGTGAACATTTGCAACGTGCCTACCTAACGGATCATTATAGATTCCGGGTCAATTGTTAATTTATTCCGCTCGATTGCTAAGAGTTCAACAGTTTTTATGAATACAAACAATTTTTAATGGTTTCGAGGATTTTATGAACATTTTAAAAGATTTCAGAGACTCCCGCCGATTTAAAATTACTTTTTAAAATTTCTGTTCTATATATAAAATTTCCCTCTATCAAATTAAATAATAATTTTGTGTGGATATTATCTGTCCTAAAAAATTTAGGCAGGATTCAATTAAAATTTTCAAAAATAATTGCTTTTTGCAAACTTTTCCGACTGCAATCTTAAATTATTTTTCAAAATGTTAACTTCTCTGATCACTGAATGATTTCCAAAGTCAAATTTTTTTTTCTATCTAAGTTTTTGAATAGTTCATTGTCGGATTCCACGCTTCGCGCTCAATAATGGGGGACCTTGCACTTTGCGCTCGGACATATTTGGTCCTCGCGCTTCGTGCTCTGTTATATATTAATGCACTCGGAATGCTTGAATGAGAAAACTTGAGCAGGAATATCTCTTTCAAATCCCGTTTTTGTATGCATCTTCAGTTTCTCAATTTTCTACGAAATGAAGTATAGTTAAAGATTAAATTTGTTAAAGCTCTGTGGCTTTAAGATAAACATTTTTCCTGTAATACTTGCGCTTCGCACCGGATTTTCGGAAGATATTTTCAAATATATATATATATTTATTTATTCATTTTCTGAGACACCTTGAAATAAACAGCTACCATACTTTCTTCACACTTTCTCCCCTGTCTCGCGGGAATATGCTAAAAGTCAGAATTTTTTATCCATACAATTTTTTTCATGGATAAAACAAAAACTCTGGCAAGTCCTCTTTTTGATTTTTTTTGTATCTTGCGTTATTTGGCGAAATATTGAAATTTACGGTTTCTCTCTATTAGTAGTAGTGCTTGATTTGTTTGGGAATCATCTGATTCATACAAATAAGTTATAAATCAATTCTAAAGATAACTGTTATTTTAATAAATGAACACCAGGCATTCCTTATCTCACACAGATCCCTACTTTCACTTATACATAGATACAATAACCATCAAGTTTCAAGCTGCAGGTTTCATTCTTGATTATAAGTCTATGTATGAACTTATTCATCAACCTTAATTGCGCTATACTTCTGATAAAACAGAGTGGAGTTCTTGACAGAGTTAAATATTATTGAAGTCGTCGCAAGTTTAATGGAGGATAAAATGTTAGAGCAGAGGACGAGTGGGATCGATGTAAATCTTCTAGATAGAATATTTTATCATGAACTCTCATCCATACCGATTTAATCTTTTGTAGAAAGGCAAGAGCAAGAACTTCCCAATCGCCCCCTATCCCAATTTTTTAAATATTTTACCAACTTGGCGGCCCAGTTGTATTTCTGTAGGGTTAAAAAATCATCTTTTAAGGTATCCAATTCTCTTAATCTTAAATCAAATTCCTTCGGATATCGATCGTCGGACATATTGAGAATTTTCTCTATTCTATTGAGAATTGGCACAAAAACTGCAAGTTGGGATGCACCTATTTCTAATCTAATAGAATATCCAGCAGTATTTTGTGGAACATGCAGGATTCTACTATAAAAAGTGGTTTGAACTTTTTCAAATAAAATTCAAATACCTGATACTCCAAATATGCGCAACGTACATATAAACGCAGGATACAAGACTACCAAAAAGTCGAACAATGGGGTCCCATGAGTTGAGTCTTAATCTGTGAATCAAAGAAATCGTTGCTCTTACAGCGAAGTGCATAAAAGGTGGGTATTTTGTGTTATGACCACGACCATTTCTGTAGATTAAAATTATTTTTCTATGTCGATTCTGAGCTCATTTATCCTACAATAATCCATTACTCCTTCAAGAACCTTACGCATTCCAATCAGGGAGCCTGCAAAGAAAGCCAGATCGTCGGCGTAAGACAACAGCAATATTTCCAACAAATGGTCTATTAATACAACTCTGATACCTCTGGCATATATCAATTCTTGTAAATCAGCGATTAGGAATTTACACATTGCTGGACGCAGAACCTCCCGCTGCATGACCCCTTTCGTTACATCTACCGAACCGGAAACGCCCTTATATCCCTTGATCGCAATATTAGCTTTAGAGTAAAAATCTATTATCAATCTGATAAATTTTGACCCACAGCCTTTTGAGATTAATTTGTTCCATTAGATATTATGACTAACTGAGAGAAAGGCTGCTTTGCAATCAACATAGAGTACCAAAAGTTTGCCTTCGTTCTGTTTCAGACGATTTGGAATCATTGCGTTAAGGGTAGAGATCTCATCCGTGCAACCTCTTCCCCCCTGAAACCTGCTTGCCACTCTGGAAGAAGTTGCATATCTTCAGCCTAAGCTGTCAGACTTTTGGAAATAATCTGCGGAAATATCGCTGTAACACAGTTAACTAAGACAATAGTGCGGTAGTTAGCAGAATCAGTGGCATTCCCTTTTTTGCGTATTACTCTAAGAAATGTTTCAGACCACGATATTGGGACCTCTCATTCATCAATTATTTGATTAAATAACGAGTTTATGTGAAGGATCAGATTGCTGGGTCAATTTTTCAAAAAGTCATAGCTAATACTATTCGGACCAGGGGCCTTACTATTTTTTGACTGTTTGAAGCTTGAAATAGTTTTATCAAGAGTTATATGAGAGTCAAGATAAGGATTTCGAAAATTATTAATCGGTATTAGGTAAGAATTTCGATCCCAGACTGCGTGGAGAGATATCAAGTGCTGTTCTTATATGCTTGAGTCTATATCATCTCTATACGAAGGTTTGACATTATAGCTATTCACTATTTTCGAAAATTGTTTAGAGTCGATTGCATTTGCGACAGAATTTAATGAGGAATTTTTATAATCCTCCTTCTTGGAATCTAGTAATTTTGTATGCACATTTTTACAGTTGAAAAACTCAGCACAATACCAGGATTGAATTTTTGTTTCTTGCATTTCTCGAGTACTTATTTCAGCTCTCTTTCACTGTTTCTGCATTGCGCATCACACCATGGCTTCGAACGGCTCAGTTTTTTAGATGGTTTTACAGTCATGTTAAGTTCTGTCGCTGTCTTTTTGAATAGCATTAATTTCATTTTCTGAAAGATCGTGTATCGAAAACATTGCAGGGTTAATATTTGGAAGGTACTGGCAAGTTTCCTTGAATTGATCAGCAAAGTCATTATTTCGCTTAGAAAAAGGGGTGCTCGAATAGTTCGCGTAATTTAAAGTCGAGTGATCTAATAACGCTACAGCTATAGGAAGGTGATCCGATCGAGTTCGAACTCTCAGCACTTCGAAATCCTTGACTTACTGTATTCCCGTATCATCTTCTTTCCCCTTTTGTCTAGATTAGCGAGCAGACTTGCTCTGACGTCATACAAATTAAAATTGTTACAGTGATTTTCCTCCTCTAAGTGATCCATTTCTCCAGTTTTACCGTGAAAATCCCCTCCTACAATTATCGAGTATTCCGGACATTTAAATGACAGGTCAAAGATAATTTTGCTTATATTTAACACAAAATTTTTCAAAATTAAAATTTGGATTAGAGTATATTGATTCAATAACTATATTAGAACAATTACCTTCGAGTTTAACATACATGTAATTCTCTAACGCACATATCGTTTCAAAGCATCGAAAACTGTGAATTTGTGATTGTGAATTTTCTTTTAATAAAGCTTCTTCGGCTTCAAACAACACATTCTCTTCACTTATGTCGTGTTTCGCACTCCATTTGGTCCAAAATGCGATCTTTCTTACATTATGCAACACTATTATATCAAGCGTATATTATATTTATTTCTTTGCCTCGGTCTGGGACTACTTATTCAGATATTGCAAAATGAAGTACACATATTTTTATCATGACTACTTTGACATTTGTTTATTATTTTGCATTACATTTTATTCTCAGCTACCCAGAAAAATGTATCATTTCAATGAATTTAGATTATCACAATACATGATATGCATTGGTAACTCTTTTTTGAATGAACAACTTTTGCCTATTACTTTTTATCGTTGCTTGTTATACGTTGTCCGAAAATTTAATTTTTTTATCTTTTATGTTTTTTTTACAAATAAAACGAAAACTACGTGTCCTATAAAAAATCGATCATTGACAAATTTGTAGATTTCTTTTGGTTGCATCATTTTTGTTGAATTATCTTTTCTTGTGTCTTGCATACTTTGGCCGAGAAATAGAATTTTTAATGTTTCATAATTTTTTATGCGATCAAAATTAGAATTTTCGATTTTTTAAAAAAATTTTAAAAGTCGTTCTGAATATCTTGTTGAGCATTTAGAGAGCCTCATTCTTCTCCTCTGAATTTTTTTCTTATATCGTGCGTTGGTTTGTTCTTAAGTGTTAATTTTTGTATTTATTTATTTCTGTAATTTTGACAATGCTATAACTTTGATAATTTCCTTTCATTCAAAAAAATTTGCAAGGATATATTGTTTAAGTTTCTGATTGCGACAAAATAACCGTAGATAAAATTTTCAAATCTTGAAAAAAATCTTAAAATTTTTTTAAATGCTCTATCTTTTCGAATTTTCATCCCAAATAGCTGGGTAGTGAACTTGATCTTTGCTTTTGGTCTCTCAAACTGTGTACCAAAGCACAATCTAATCCGAACAGTCTTTCAAATGTTATCCGGTATACAGACGACGACGACGACGACAACGACAACGACGACGACAGACCGACAGAGACTGTAGTAAAAACGGGTTTTTCGAAATCAGCAGCGGTCAAATTTGGGATATTAACAATACCTTCTTATTATGATGTGAATGTATTAGAAAAAACTTTC
>JAABKJ010012443.1:0-10522 GCA_011634705.1 Andricus grossulariae
GGTTGACGATGGGATTGTCAAAAGGATCTTGTGGGTTTCATTTCACTTATTTGAAAGTTACAATCGACTTCAGTTCGATTGAAATTTTCGAAGCACGACACTAATTTTACTTTTATTTTTGAATTTGTATTTCGAATACTTGGAAATGGTTATTATTATATAATTCTGGGATTCATTGTAATATCCGCTGCTATATTTTCTTTGTTATCCGTTACCAGGGTTTGGAATCATTATTGTTTATTTTTAGGGTTTATTTCATGATACATTGCTCAGGGTTATTATTATCCGTTTCTAAAAATTGGTATTAACTGTTATTAGGGTTTATTTTATCATCATGATTATTGGTATCTATGCGTGGTTATTGTTTGTTGCTAGGTTTCGTATTATTCATCGCTAGGGGTTGTTATTGTTTGTTTCTAGGGGTTGTTATTAGCTTTTTATAAAAATCCTTACAATCCTTTATCAGAGGTTTTTCATCCATTGATTGCGATTTTTATTATCCTTTTCTAGCGGTTATTATTATCAGTTTTTTGCAGATTGGTATTATCCTTTTCAAGGGGTTACTATTGTTCGATTCTGTAGTTTATTTTATTATCCGCTACTTAGTTTTTTTTATTATTTGTTGCTAATGGTTGTTATTGTTCTTTTATAGGTTTTATTATTGTCCATCGCAATGGGTTGTGATTATTTTATTCTAGGGGACTTGCCAAAGGACTCTATTAGTGGGCAGGTCTTGTGGGCTTAGTTTCACTTATTTGAAGGGATTTGAAATTCAAAATCGACTTCAGTTTGATTGAAATTTCCGAAGCACAACACTGATTTTGCTTTTATTCTTCAATTTGTATTTCGACTAATTGGAAATGGTTGTTATTATATAATTCTAGGATTTATAGTAATACCCGTTGCTATATTTTCTTTATTATCCATTACCACCGTTCGTTATTATCCATTTCCAGGGAGGTCTACTGTTAATTAATAGTTTTTTCTTTTATTATCCGTTGTTAGGAGTTGTTATTGTTCGTTTGTATATTCTTTTATTACCCGATAGTTGGGATCATTATTATTCTTCTCTAGGAATTGTTGTTGTCCGTTTCTAGTTTTTTCTTTATTATTTATTGCTAGGTTTTCCTATTATCTTTTGTTATCGGTTGTTATTAACTATTTCTAGGAATTGGTGTTATCTGTTCCTATGATTTATTTAATTATCTGTTTCAATGGAATATTATTATTCTTTCATAGAGGCTGTTATTATCCGTTATTAGAAATTGGTATTATCCTTTTCTAGGAATTATTATTCGCTTCTAGAGTTTATTTTATTATCCTCAGTTATTGTATGTTTGTAGGATTTTATTTATTATCCGTTGCTGGGTGATATTTGATTATCCGTAGCTGAAGGCTGTTACTATCAGTCGCTATAGCTTCTTATTGTTCTTTTTTAGGGTTTATATTATTATCCGATTCTAGGGCTAGTTATTATCCTTCTCAAGGATTGCTTGTTGTTAGATGCTACTTATTTTTCTATAATTGGACGCAAGCGGTTGCTATTACCAGTTTCGAAGGGTTGCTATTATTTGTTGCAAGGTTCTCTTAAATTATCCGTTGCTATGGGTTATTATCTGTTTCTATTAATTGACATTATTCGTTTCTAGGGGTTGTTATTATCTATTTATAGGATTTATTTCATTATCCGCTCTTAGGTGTTTTTATTATATAATTCTAGGATTTACTGTAATATCTGCTGCTATATTTTCTTTATTATCCGTTACCAGGGTTTTTTATTATCCATTTCTAGGGATTTCTACTATTATTAATAGGTTTTTATTTTATTATCCGTTGCTAGGGGTCATTATATACTCATAGGACTTATTTTATAATCCATTGCTAGGTTTTTTATTACCCGCATCTAGCTGTTTTTATCATCTAATTCTACGTATTGGTATTATCGATTGCTAGAGTTTATTTTATTATCCGTTGCTAGAGGTTGCTATTATCCGGTACTAGAAGTTGCTATTATTCGTCACTAGGGGTTGTTGATAGCCGTTTCTGGGATTGGTATTATCCGTTTCTAGGTTTTATTTTATTATCCGTTACTAGGGGTTGTTATTGTCCGTTGCTAAGGCTTGCTTTGTTCTTTGTTAGGATTTATATTATTATCAAATGCAAATTCTTGTTATTATTCTTATCTAGGAGTTGTTATCGATGCTAGTTATTTTTTTATTATCCGTTCCTAGTTTTTTTAAAGGTATGTTTCGAGGGTTTTCTATTGTTCGTTTCTAGGGGTTTTTTTATTATACGTTGATAGGGTTTGTTATTATTCATTTATAGGATGATTTTTCATTATCCGCTGCTATGTTCTTTGTTAGTAACCGCTGCCAGAGGTTGTTTTTTTCATCTCTAGGGATTTCTATTGGTTATTGATAGGTTTTTCTTTTATTATCTATTGTTAGGGGTTTTTATATATTTATAGGACTTTTTTATTATCCGTTGCTAGGTTTTTTGAGTATCCGCTGCTAAGGGTTGTTATCATTACTATTCTATGGATTGATATTATCCGTTACTAAGGGTTGCTATCTTCCGGTACTAGGAATTGCTATTAATCGTTACTAGGGGTTGTTATCAGCCTTTTCTGGGATTGGTTACTGTACGGTCATATGATTTTATTTATCATCCGCTAATCGGGGTTGTTATTGTTCTTTTACACGACTTTGTTATTATCCGTTGTTATTTTTCGTTGCTAGTTTTTTTATTATCTATTACTAGGGCTTCTTATTATCTGCTTCTGCGAATTGTTATTGTTCGTTGCTAGGTTTTTTTAATTATCTGTTGTTATGCGGTGTTATTATCTATTTTTAGAAATTGGTCATATCTGTTCCTATGGCTTATTACATTATCTGTGTCAATAGATTATTATTGTCCTTTGATGGAGGTTGCTATTATCCGTTATTAGGGATTGGTATTATCCTGTTCTAGGAATTATTATTGTTTGTTTTTAGGGTTTATCTTATTATACGTTGCTCATGGTTATTATCATCCGTTTCTAAAAATTGTTATTAACTGTTATTAGGGTTTATTTTATCATCCTTAGCTAGGGGATGTTATTCGTCGTTTATAGGTTTTCTTATTATCCGATGGTAGGGATTATGATTATTCTCATCTATGAGTTGTTATTGTTTGTTGCTAGGATTCGTATTATCCATTGCTAGGGGTTGGCATTGTTTGTATCTATTGGTTGTTATTAGCTTCTTATAAAAATTCTTAAAATCCTTTATTAGGTTTTTTTATCCATTGATTGGGATTTCTATTATACTTTTCAAGATGTTCTTATTATCAGTTGCTATTGTTCTTTTATAGGTTTTATTATTTTCGATTGCAATGGGTTGTGATTATCTGATTCAAGGGGTTGCTATTATTTATTTCCAGGCATTATTATTGTTCGTTTCTAGTGGTTGTTATTATCTGATACTAGGAATTGGTATCATCTCTTACTGGGGCTTATATTATTATCCGTTCCTATGGGTAATTATTGTTCATTACATGGTTCTTTTATTATCTGATTGTACGGATTATTATGATCCTCCTCTAAGAGTTGTTGTTTTTCGTTGCTAGTTTTTGTTTACTATTCGTCGTTAGGGGTTATAATTATCTGGTTTCAGGAAACAGTATTATTTGTTACAAGGGTTTATTTTACTATCTGTTTCAAGGGATTATTATTATCCGTTAATAAGGGTTTTATGGACCGTTTCTAGATGGTATTATTGTTTGTTTCTAGACGGATTTTATCATCCGTTTCTAGGAATTGGTATTATCTGCTACTAGGGCTTATATTATCATCCTTCTCTAGGAGTTGTTATTGTCAGTTTTTAGGTATTGCTATTATCCTTTGCTAGGGATTACTATAGTTCATCTCTGCTGCTTATTTTATTATCCGTTGCCAGGATTGATTGATTTATTCGTTTCTGGGGGTTGTTACCTGTTTATGGGAATTGGTATTATCATCTTTCACTGCCTCATTTTGGAATCTTGACTAATTTTATCAATTTAAAGAAACATATCACGACCACTTACATTTTTTTCAGAAGGCTTAAACTTTTTCCATTGCAGTAATAGAAACTGCGAGCAACGAAGGCTAATTTTGATAAAATTCTCTAATATTGCCTCTTTTTCTTCAAAACGTGCCTCGCTTTATAAATAACAAACTTTAGGCTTAGGTTTTTCCTTAGCATAATGAATATTTGTTGATTTTTTCAGCCTATCTTTTTTTCCTATATCACAATCAAATTTGAAAAAGAGTCTAGAATTAATAAATCAATTGTCATAGTTCAAGTTTTTACATTGCCACCCGTACCGAATATGGAATATAGAATCCTATAGGAACCCTTTACCTTTATATGGTCATTGAATTCAAACTTGCTCGTAGCGTGTATGCACTTGGGAAATTTATCGAGTAACTTGCGATTGCTTATCGTTTCTCAGAACTCATCGAAAGAATCCAACTACGCTAAAGTGTCAGAGAACTTAACGGATTTCAGTTTAAGATACATCACTAAATTGAACTTTCAATGTTCTGTTGAAAGCTCGATTGCAATCGAGCATGTGTTGATTTTTTAAAATTTTAGGGTTTCTTAGCCCTGCGCCAAAACCATTATATTATCTAGTTTCGGTCGGGTTTCCATCTGTTCTTTGGCGCTCATAAAAAAACAATTTAGAGGTGTATAATAATAATAATATAGAAATCGTTACTGTTGGTTAGAAATAACTGTTTCCAGGGGTTGTTTTTATCTCTTTCTTGGGATTGGTATTGTACGTTTCTAGGGGTTTTTATTGCTCCTTGTTGATTTTATTATGCAAAGCTAGGGGGTTTTATCATCCCTATATGCGAGTTTTTATTGTTCTTTTCAATTTTTTTTTTATTTTCTGGTTTAAGAGATTGTCATTATCTTCTTATAGGAATTTGTATTATCACTTCATGAAGGTTGTTCTTTTTCGTTGTAGAGTTTATCTTATTATTCGATTGTCAGAAATTGTTATTAATCTTCTGTAGGATTTGTTCTTGATCGTTGATAGATTTTTTAGTGTTCGTTGCTAGGGCCGGCTATTACTTGTTTCTAGGAATTGCTATTATCCGTTCCTAGGGTTAATTGTATCATAAGTTGTTAGAGGTTTTTATTATATGTTTCTAAGTATTTGTATCATCCGTTATAACGGGTTGTTATTATTCGTTTATAGAGATTATTATTATTCGATTCTAGGAATTTGTATTATCCGTCGCTATGCATTTCTATTTTTCTTCGTTGCGACTTCTTTACTATCCGTTATCAGGTTTTTTAATCCGCTGCTTGGGATTGTTATTATTTGCTTTTCAGGTTTGCTATAGATCGTTTTTTAAGGTTGATTTTATTTTCTGATGCTGGGTGTTGTTATTATCCTTTCCTGGGAGTTCTTATTGCTTGTTGTTGGGGTTCTCTTATTATTCATTATTTGGGGATGTTACTACCCATTTCTAGAGATTTTCTATTGTTCGTTGATAATTTTTTTTAAATATTTTTTGTTAGGTTCTTTTTATCCGTTGCTAGGGGTTGCTATTGATTGTTGTTAAGGGTTTTTTACTATCCGTTAATAGGGATGGTTACGATACATTTCTAGGATTTATTTTATTTTATTTTTTTGTCCTTTGTTAGGGTTTGTTATCGATTTATATGATTGATTTATTATTCGTTGCTAGGACTTCAATTATCTGCTGCTGCGGGTTATTATCATCTGATTCTAGGGATTAGTATTATTTTTTGCTAAGTTTATTTTATTATTCGTTGCTGGCTCTCTTTATTATCTGTTTATAAGGTTTGGTATTATTCGTTGCTAGTTTTTTTATTGTCCGTTGTTAGGGGTAATTTTCTTTTTCTAGAATTTATTTTACCATCCTTCGCTATGTTTTTTTATTATCTTGTTTTACTGTTATTCCTTGATACGGTTTTTAATCGTTTCTAATGTTTGCGATTCTTCGTTGCTGGTTTTATTATCATCCGTTTTTAGGGATTCTGACTATCTATCTATGTGGATTGGTATTATTCGTTACTAGGGTTTATGTTATTATCCTTTGCTAGCGGTTGCTATTATCCTTTTCCAGGACTTGTTATTGTTTTTTGTTAGGGTTTATATTATTATCTGTTCCTCGAAGTTGCTCTTGTTCATTGCTAGGTTTTTTAATACCTGTTGTCATGGGTTTACATTATCTATTTTTAGGAATTGGTATTATCTGTTCCCATGGTTTCTTTTCTTTTCTGTCTCAATAAATTGTCAATATCCTTTGATAGAAGTTATCATTACCGTTATTAGGGATTGATATTATCATTTCCTAGGAATTATTATTGTTCGTTTCTAGGGTTTATTTTATCATACATTGCTAAAAATTATCATTATGCGTTTCTGAAAATTGGTATCAACTGTTACTAGGGTTTATTTCACTATCCTTAGCTAGGGTTCCTTATTGATCGTCTATAGGGTTTCTTATTATCCAATAGTAGGGACTATAATCATTCTTCTCTATAAGTTGTTATAGTTCGCTGCTATGTTTTGTATTATCCATTGCTAGGGGTTGCTATTAGCTGTTTCTAGGAATTCTTATAATCCTTCATTAGGGGTTTTTATTTGTTGATGGGCATTTTTATAATAATTTTCTAGGGGTTGTTATTATCAGTTCTTTAAGGATAGGTGTTATCCTTTCAAGGAGTTCATATAGTGCGTTTCTGTGGTTTATTTTATCATCCGCTTCTGGAAAATAGTATTATCCGTTACTATCTATTTATAGCACTTATTTTATAAATCGTTCCTAGGTTTTTTTATTATCTGCTTTTAGGTGTTGTTATCATCAAATTCTATGGATTATTATTATCGGTTGCTAAAGTTTATTTTATTATCCGTTACTAGGGGTTGTCATTATATACCTCTAGATATTGGTGTTATCCGTTGCTAAGTTTTATTTTATCATCCGTTTCTAGAGGTTGTTATTATCAGTTTCTAGGACTTGTTATTGTTCTTTATTAGGGTTAATATTATTATACGATGCTAGGGCTTGTTATTATCCTTCTCTGGGAGTTGTTATTATTTGATGCCAGTTCTTTTTCTATTATCCGTTGCTAGAGGCTGTTATCATCTACTTCCGGGGTTTCCTATTGTTCGTTGCTAGGTTTTTGTTATTATCTGTTTGTATCGGTTGTTATTATCTATTTTTAGGAATTGGTATCATCTGTACCTATTGTTTTTCTTTATTATCCGTTGCCAGGGTTTGTTGTTATCCATTTTCATAGTTTTCTATTGCTAATTATTAGGTTCTTCCTTTATTGTCCGTTGCTAGTGGTTATTATCTATTTATAGAACTTATTTTATAATCCGTTGCTAGGTTGTTATATTATCCGCTGCTAGGTTTCGTCATCATCCAATCCTAACCATTAGTTTTATGGGTTCGATTGTAAGATGTTATTTATCATCCTTTGCTAGAATTTGTAATTATCTGCCTCTAGAGATTGGTATTATCCGTTGCTAAGTTTTATTTTATCATTCTTTCCTAGGGGTTGTTATTATCTGTTGCTAGGAGTTGTTTTTATCCATTTATAGGACTTTTTATTGTTATTTGTTAGGGTTTATGTTATTATCCGTTGCAAGGATTTATTAGTATCTGCCTCTAGAGATTGGTATTATCCGTTGCCAAGTTTTATTTTATTATCCGTTGCTAGGGTGTGTTATTATCAGTTTCTAGGACTTGTTATTGTTCTTTTTTATGGTTTATTTTATCATCGAATGCTAGGGCTTGTTATCATCCTTCTCTAGGAGTTGTTATTGTTCAATGACAGTTCTTTTCAAATCATCCGTTGCTGTAGGCTGTTATTATCTGTTCTGGGACTCACTATTTTTTTTGTTATCATCTGTCGGTATCGATTGTTATTATCTATTTTCAGGAATTGGTATTACCTTTACCTATTGTCTCTTCATTATCCGTTGCCAGGGTTTGTTTTTATCCATATGTAGGGATTTCTGTTGCTAATTATTAGGCTTTTCTTTCATTTTTGCTAGATTTTTTTATTATCCGCTCCTAGGTGTTGTCATCATCTATCTCCACCGGTTGGTATTATCGGTTGCTAGAGTTTATTTCATTATTCGTTTTTA
This sequence comes from Andricus grossulariae, assembly GCA_011634705.1. Classification (NCBI taxonomy): domain Eukaryota; kingdom Metazoa; phylum Arthropoda; class Insecta; order Hymenoptera; family Cynipidae; genus Andricus; species Andricus grossulariae. Next base: position 8,161 of record JAABKJ010012443.1, read on the forward strand.
GGGTTTGTCATTATGCGGTACTAGTAGTTGTTATTATCCGTTGCTAGAGGTTTTTATTAGCCTTTTCTCGGATTTGTTATTGAACGTTCGTTGAACGTTATTTATTATCCGTTGCTGGAATTTATTATTATTTGCCTCTAGAGATTGGTATTATCCGTTGCTAAGTTTTATTTTATTATTCGTAGCTAGGGGTTGTTTGTATCCGTTTATAGGACTTTTTACTGTTCTTTGTTAGGGTTTACGTTATCATCCGATGCTAGGGCTTGCTATTATCTTTTTCTAGGAGTTTTTGTTGTTTAATTTCAGTTTTTTTTCTATTATCCGTTGCTAGGTTTTTTTTATCATCTGTCAGTATTGGTTGTTATTATCTATTTTTAGGAATTGGTATAATCAGTACCAATTGTCTTCTTTATTATCCATTGCCGGGGTTTGTTTTTGTCTATTCTCAGGGATTTCTATTGCTAATTATCAGGTTTTTCTTTTATTTCCGTTTCTAGGGGTTATTATCTATTTATAGTACTTATTTTATAATTCTTTGCTAGATTTTTTCATTATCCGCTGCTATGTGTTGTTATCATCTAATTCTACCAATCCGTATTATCGGTTGCTCGAGTTTATTTCATTATCCGTTACTGAAGGTTGTTATTATGCTGTATTGTTAGTTATTATTATCCGTTACTAGAGGTTTTTATTAGCCTTTTCTGGTATTTGTTATTGTTCGTTTGTAGGATGTTATTTATTATCCATTGCTAGGATTTATTATTATCTGCCTCTAGAGATTGGTATTATCCGTTGCTAAGTTTTATTATATTATTCGTTGCTAGGGGTTGTTAGTATCCGTTGTTAGGGGTTTTTCGTATCAGTTTCTAGGCTTGTTATTGTTCTTTGTTAGGGTTTATGTTATTATACGATGCTAGGGCTTCTTATTATCCTTCACTAGGAGTGGTTATTGTTTAATGCTAGTTCTTTTTTTATTATCCGTTGCTAGAGGCTGTTCTTATTTGTTTCTGGAGTTTACTATTGTTCGCTGCTAGGGTTTTTTATCATCTGTTGGTATGGCTGTTATTATCCATTCTTAGGAATTGTTATTATCTGTACATATCGTTCTTTTTATTATCCGTTGCCTGGGTTTGTTTTTATTAATTTTTAGGGATTTCTATTGTTAATTAACAGGTTTTTCTTTTATTGTCCATTCATTTCTTTTGTCTATTTATTGTCTATTCTTATTTTATAATCCGTTGCTAGGATTTTTATTATCCGCTGCCAAGTGTTATCATCATCTAATTCTACAGATTGGTATTATCGGTTGCTAGAGTTCATTTTATTATCCGTTACTAGGGGTTGTTATTATGCAATACTAGTAGTTGTTATTATCCGTTACTGGAGGTTTTTATTAGCTTTCTCTGGGATTTGTTATTGTTCGTTTGTAGGATGTTATTTATTGTTTGTTGTTAAGATTTATTATTATCTGCCTCTAGAGATTGGTATTATCCGTTGCTAAGTTTTATTTTATTATCCGTTGCTAGGGGTTGTTATTATTCTTCCGTAGGAGTTGTTATTGTTTAATTCTAGTTCTTCTTCTATTATGCGTTGCTAGAGGCTGTTATTATCTGTTTTTGGGGTTTACTATTTTTCGTTGCTAGGTTTTTTTTTTGTCATCTGTTGGTATGGTTGTCATTATCCATTCTTAGGAATTGGTATTATCTGTACATATCGTTCTTTTTATTATCCGTTGCCTGGGTTTGTTTTTATCAATTTTTAGGGATTTCTATTGTTAATTGATAGGTTTTTCTATCATTGTCTGTTGCTAGGGGTTATCATCTATTTACAGAACTTATTTTATAATCCGTTGCTAGGATTTTTATCATCCGCTGCCAATTGTTGTCATCGTCTAATTCTACCGATTGGTATTATCGGTTGCTAGAGTTTATTTTATTATCCGTTACTAGGTGTTGTTATTATTCGGTACTAATAGTTGTTATTATCCGTTAATAGAGATTTTTATTAGCCTTCTGCATGAACTGTTATTGTTCGTTAGTAGGATGCTATTTATTATCCGTTGCTAGGATTTATTATTATCTGCCTCTAGAGATTGGTATTATCCGTTGCTAAGTTTTATTTTATTATTCATTGCTAGGGGATGTTAGTATCCGTTGCTAGGGGTTGTTTGTATCCGTTTCTAGGCTTGTTATTGTTCTTTGTTAGGGTTTATGTTATTATACGATGCTAGGGCTTGTTATTATCCTTCACTAGGAGTGGTTATTGTTTAATGCTAGTTCTTTTTCTATTATCCGTTGCTAGAGGCTGTTCTTATTTGTTTCTGGAGTTTACTATTGTTCGCTGCTAGGGTTTTTTATCATCT
>JAABKJ010012444.1:0-10522 GCA_011634705.1 Andricus grossulariae
TTTAGTATTTTTGCTATACGTAACAATGCAAAAACGGGCAAACCTGATCGGAGCGCCATCTGTTGGATTTATGTGAATTACGATACCACTCCGGATGCTAAGAGAACAACTACACAAACACATACACAGTCGATGCATAGGGCTGGTTGGGACATCAGATGGAAAGATGTCTGCACGCTGCGGGTCGAAAAAATAATACCAATTAAGTATTTTCACTTCAACCACCAGCTATTTTCACTTCGTTGATTGCTGAGGGGAAAACAAGCGACCAAATGCATGGGAAAAAACTTTATTTTTGTAATATCTTCATAATGAATAATAACTATTATCATTTTATTATGTCATTAAATAGTTATTGAAAAAAACTATTTTTCCCACACGCTTGTATTAAAAAATTAGTTTTTACGAAGATATTAGCCAAATAGAGCAAAAATGAACCGAATCCCATGCATTTGGTCCATTTTTCCCCTCAGTACTCAATGAAGTGAAGTTAGCTGGTGGTTGGAGTGAGAATATCCAATTAGATATTTTTACTTCAACCACTAGCCAACTTCACTTCGTTGAGTGCTGAGGGGTAAACAATGGACCAAATGCATGGGACAAAACTTTATTTCTGTAATATCTCCGTATTGAATAATAATTATTATAATTTCATTATTTCATTAAATCTTAAAAAATATAAACTATTTTTTTAAATACACTTATATAGAAAAAATTTGTTTTTACGAAGAAATAAGCAATATTATTCAACGAAGTGACGTTAGCTGGTGGTTGAAGTGAAAATACCTAATGGGTTTGTTGACCACTCACCAGAGTGCGCGATCTGCTCGAGTGGGAGTTCTGCGATAATTCAAATTTAATATATGAAAATTAGCTTTTTTATACAAATTATAAAAAAAATTCATTGTTCATTCGTAAAATAGAGTAAAAGTGTCAGCCATTCAGTTTGAAACAAAAAATTTAAGCCCGTCTTCTTTTCTTTTGGTTGAATTCAACAGTTTTTGATTAAAATTTTATCAGTTGGAATTTCCTCTCTTTAGTTGAAAATTTAACTATTTTGTTGAAAAATTTGTGCTTTTTGGTTGAATTCAACGGCTTTTAATTTAAAAAAATTAATTCTATTGAAATATCAACTATTACATTTTACGTTGTTTATTAAAGATTCATCTATTTGGTTTAAAATGAACTATTTTGGTGAAAATCAGTTTTTTTCGTAAATAATTGATTAACTGCAAATTTACCTTGTCCATTTTTGGTTAAAAATTCGCCTCTTTTAATTTAAAAATCAACCATTTGGTTGAGAATTCACGTATTTTAATGAAAATTCGTCGCTTTTGGTTGAAAATTAATCTTGATGCTCAACAATTAATCTTTTTTGCTGAAAAATCATTTTTCGGCTGAAAACTTGACTACTTTTAAAAAAATTCGTTTTTCTTTTCTTGAAAATTGATCTTTTTAGTTGAAAATTCAACTATGAGTTTGAAAATTGACTTTTTTCTTCGAAAATTATTCTTCTTAATTGCAAATTCATTTATTTGTTTGAGAAGTCATTTTTTCGATTACAAATTCATTTCTTTGGTTATTCAAATACTTTGCTAAAAATTTAACTTTGTTAAAAATTAATTTTTTAGTTGAAAACTCGACTTTTTTGGTAGAAAATTATTTTTCTTGTTTGAAAATTCACATTTTTTGTTGCAGATTCATTATTTTTTATTGAAAATTTAAGTATCTCGTTCAAACCTCCTTTTTCTTGGTTAAAAATTATTATTTTTAACTGAAAAGTGAACTATTGCATTTTTAGTTACAATTTTCTTCTTAGTTGCAAATTCATCTCTTTCGACCGAAATATAACTATTTTATTGAAAATTTGTTGTTGAAAATTAATTTTTGAACTTAAAAATGATGTAATTCATTTAAAATTCGTCTGTTTTATTTAAATTCAACTGTTTTTTATTTATTATTAAAATATTTCTTGGTTGGTATATCATCTATTCAATTTTTCCAACAAATTATTATTCATGCGCAATTAAATCAGACATATATTTATTTGTATAATTTTTAAATATCCGTAAAGAAAATAGTCTAAACTTCATAATATTTTTTATTATATTATATAATATATAATATTTACTTTATTTATTTCTTAATTAAATTCATTTCGGATTTTCAAATATTTTAGTAAACAAATTATGTGTTTTAATGAATTTCTTATTTTTTAGCTTGAAAAAAGTTTAGTTCATGTTTAATTTAAAAACAACTATATAATGAAAATTCCCTGTTCAAAATTAATTAAATTTGCTTACCATGTATATTTTTGGTTCATTTTTTAAACTTGAAAATTTGAAAATCAGGGTGACCGTTTTAATCACAGAAAAATATTCCCGGCAATTTCCCGGTTCGCTATTATTTTTTACAGTCAATGAAAGTAAGAAATTCTAACTCTAAATTGAAAATGTGTCTATTTGAAGTAATAAAAACTGAGTTGCAAATCATTTTAAGCAATTTTAAGCTAAGAATATTAAAAACTGAACGATTACGTCTTTGTTATAAACTAAACACTTCTTGAATCAGAAGTTAAAATATTTTTGTTTTAATTACTTTAAAAATCCTTGAAAAGCTTCAAAATTTGATTTCATAATCTTGAAAAACCTACACGTTGTTTTACATTTTTTCAAATAATAAATTAATTTTAAAATTTTTCAGACCTTCTACACATCTTTCAAAATGATTCTAATTCTTCCCAAAATTTTGTTTAAATCCTGCAAAATTAAAAATATTTCCTTAAAATCTTCCAGATTCATTTTTGATAATTTTGAAAATCTTTTTATATATTCCCTTAAAGTTAATTTTTCAAAATAAAAAGTCATTAAAATGTTTTTTTATTCTTTTGAAGCCTTTCACAATTCTTAAAAATCTTCTAAATTTTTTGTTCGAAATCTGTACAAATCTATATTTTGTTTTAAATTAGGCCGTGGGCTATTTGCACCAAAATTTCGTTACGAATAGCCACATTTTGTCGGTTTACGTAGACACTTTGTTTAAATTATTTGCAATCATTTCAGATTTTAAACTGAAACTAAATTCAACTTACTTGAATATTTTCTGAGAATAATAATAGGTGTTCAATATTTATTATATATCAAAATTCAACCATTTTACTTGCAAGTTAAATTTTTTGAAATAGAACAATTAAAATTGTAACGCTCAAAGTTTATTTTTTTTTGTTTAATTTTGAATATTTGATTTGCAATTACTGATTTTAAATGAACAGTCAAAGATTTCTAAATATTAAGTTTCATTCATGCGTTTACATTTGTTTAGCTACTAAGACATTCCAATTTAAACAGTTTATAATCTTCAACGTTAAAATATGGAAATTCTTAAATTATGAACTGATTTCGAATCGTCTTGTAAAATCAATTATTAATCACTTGGTAATCCTTAACCCCTTCGTTGGCATTGACGCAAAATGCGTCAAAATTTTCCGTGTCAATTTTTCTTGTATTTTCGTCCGCCATATTGGATCCGCCATTTTTAATTTTCGAATTTTAAATTCAGATTCGGATTCAGCTACCACAAAAAATCGTAAGTAGAGAGATTTATCCAAATCGAGCCGTTTTTTGTATTTTCGTCCACCATATTAGAACCGTTATTTGGAATTTCTGAGTTTTTACTTTAGATTCGGATTTAGCGACCCCAAAACCCCCAGGATACAAATTTTCCTGCCATTTTGGGCACTTTTTGTCGAATTCTCTCTGCCAACGACGGGGTTAATGGACAGTTCAATTTTTAGAATAATTATAATTTATATTCACAGTTGATCAACTAAAAGGATTTTATTTGTTCAAAATTTCAACACTGCGGATATTTTGAAGCATCTGTAAATAGATGCAGATATTTACATCTAAAAGTAGTTTTTCTCAGTTTTCTTTCTCTTAGAAAATGAAAAATGTCGCAAAGATCACTCAAAACACTCAAAGATTATTTAACACTTTCAGTAAATTACTTTTAATGTGTTATTAAGTTTAATGTTATTATTTTGCCATGCGTTCGCAACGATCATAGGCCAACTGCATAACTTGCGCCACCACGCAGCAACCATCAACACATAGTACATTTTCAACTCAGAGTTCCAGGGGGCTGCTCCACCCTTGGCATGTAGAATTCCGCTTCCCATCTCTGGTTGCGCATAAACTCTCTGCGCAATCAGGGATGGGTAGTGGCACTCAACATGCCAAAGTTGGGATCACTCTTAAGTTTATAAGCTTTGCCTAAACTCAAAGTCGAGAAGATTCATGACAAGAATTGTTGATGTGTGTGATGGTGGTCGCTAGCTAATGTTTGTCGCTGGTCAGACAATGTTCGCCGATGCCTGTCAAATGTATAAACTTGAATATTTTTATTTGAAGTAATTATCATTCTCGTCTACCAGAAATGAAGATATTTTTATGCAGCCTATAAGCGAGTCATCGAAAAAATGTTAATTATCTTATGTGCTTCTAAATGGAGTCGCCAGTGCCGTGCGTGATACGGATTGTTATATATAATCGCGCTTCCTTCCTTTTAGCTGGTCACTCGCAATTCTTTGTTTCTTCGTTATCATCGAGACTTTAAACGATTCCAGTCTTCAGATTCATGAAAAACAAAGTCATTAGACAAAACAAATTTCTTTCTTCACTCCAAAAGGATGAAAATGCAACCATTTCTTTGAACTTCGGATTATAAGAAAAAGGTAGGAGAAAAAAGACTTGTCTTACTTGAAATAAAATTTAATCGCGTCGTTTTATTTATTGTTTCAAGTTGCAATCTTTGTTAACACTTGTGATGAATTGGATTTAATATTTTACCAATTTTTTTAAATACCTTCTCCCTGATTAAAATGGTATTTTTCATTCGATTATGAGTTGAATTTGAAATTTACTGTCAATGCAAAGTCAGAACTACCGCACGAAAAAAAAAATTGACAACATAATTGTTGTCAATATTATATAAAATTAAATATTGTATATAAAATACATTTTTCTATTGCAAAAATGAAGATTTATTTTCATTTATTCATTTTATTACTTAATAAGCTGATTGTTTAGTTTTCACCGGTTAATATTAATACTAATTTCATTAAATGGTTGACATTTCTTTTTAACTAAAATTATTTTCGATTTTGAAAAGCTATTTTTGGGTACCTGAAGAGTTACGTTTCAGATTTAGTCTCATTGTGTTTCCAAAAAATATATATATTACAAAAATTGAGCAAATCAGAGGAGTAAAAAATGGTAAAAAAATACAAAATAAACCAAAAACAGAGAAACATAAAAAATCAAATAAATAAAAAGCTAAAAAAATGAGAAAACGCAATACGCACTTGTAAATTACGTTATTTCTAAAATACTAATGCGAGATAAATAAACAAATTCGCTGTTTGTGCAGTTTTTTTAAGTTTGAGGTACTTTTTTTCGGAAATTTATTTCAGTTGGCTTGCCAGTGATATTCCGGAACAGTTAAATTTACATTTCATACAAATTTTTAATGAAATGCATTGCGAATTTGTTTATAACAATTAAATTTGTCATAAAATGTAAATTTGCCGTTTCCGAATATCATTGGCAAACCAATTGAAACAAATTTAAAAAAAAAGTACCTCAAGCTTTAAAAAAAATGCAGAAACAGCGAATTTGTTTATGCTGTTTATTTATAACAATCATATTTTTCATAAAATGTCAATGTACTACTGCGGAATATCGCTGGAAAACAATCGAAACAAATTTCCAAAAAAAGGATAGCAAACTTTAAAAAATTTCACAAACATCGAATTTGTTCATGTCATTTGTTTATAACAATCAAATTTTTTAGTAAAAATTTCAATGTACTGATTCGGAATATCACTGGAAAACAATAGAAACAAATTTCCAAAAAAAGGATGGAAATCTTAAACAAATTTCACAAACAGCGAATTTGTTCATTTAATTTATTTATAACAATCAAATTTTTCATTAAAAATTTCAATTTACTGCTTCGGAATATCACTGGAAAACAATAGAAACAAATTTCCAAAAAAAGGAGAGAAATCTTAAACAAATTTCACAAACAGCGAATTTGTTAATGTCATTTGTTTATAACAATCAAATTTTTTAGTAAAAATTTCAATGTACTGCTTCGGAATATCACTGGAGAACAATTGAAACAAATTTCCAAAAAAAGTACTTCAAACTTTGAAAAATTGCACCAACAGTGAATTTGTTTATGTAATTTATTTATAACTATCAAATTTTCCATTAAAAATGTCAATGTGCTGCTTTGGAATATCACTGGAAAACAATTGAAATAAATTTCAAAAAAGAGTACCTCAAACTTTAAAAAATTGCACAAACAGCTAATTTGTTTATGTCGTTTGTTTATAACTAGCTACAGTAGGTGAATTTTTTTGAAAATGCCTCTGGCACTCACTTTTGATATTTATTTATTGGAATCAACGATAAAATTCCCAATTTTCAACAATTTTATGTTTTGTAAGCATTTTACACCGGAAATTAACATTTTTAATAGTAAAAATCATTATATTTTACAGGTACAAACTTTTTGATCGATATTTTGGTAAAAAAAACATTAGATTTCAAAGAAGATTTATAATTTTTATACAATTGTAGATTAGGCTAGCGAACCGGAAAATTGAATAGTTAAATTTTCAATTTAAAAAATTAATTAATAACGAAAAAGCGAACTTCCAACAAAAATTAGTTAAATTTTCAACCAAAAGGATGAATTTTCGAGATTTCAACGAAATATACGCATGTTTAATCAAACACTTGAATTCAAATTTTTTAAAGAATTTCCAAAAATAATGGAATAGTAAAAATTCTAGTAAAAAAATAATGTTTAACAAAAAAAAAAAAAGATTTTCAACAAAATAGTTAAATTTTCAAATAAATGGTTGAATTTTCAGTAAAATAGTTAAAGGCTCAACCTGAAGAGATGCATTTTTAACCAAATATTTGAATTTTCAACCAAGAGGATTAATTATCTGCCAAAAAGACGAATTTTTAACAAGATACATGAATTTTTAATCTAATAGTTGAATTTTCAACTGAAAAATATAAATTTTCAACCAAAAAATGTAAATTTTCAACAAAATACATGCATTTTCAAGCCAATTGTTGAATAAATTTTTTTTTTAATTTCAAACAAAAATGGGATAGTTAAATTTCTAGTTCAAAAAATCAATTTTAACAACAAAAAAAAGCGAATTTTCAACAAAATAGTTAAATTTTTTAAAGAATTGAATTTTCAACCAGAAAAAAAAACGAATTTTCGATAAAATAGTTGAAGCCGTAACCAAAAGAGATGAATTTTTAACCATATATTTTAATTTTCCACCTAATAGTTGAATTTTCAACAGAAAAGGATAAATTTTCAACCAAAAAATGGAATAGGTAAATTTTCAGGTGAAAAAAATTAATTTTCAACAAAAAATCGGATTTTCATCAAATTAGTTAAATTTTTAACCAAAAAGTTAAATTTTCAACGTGGAAAAAAAAAGAATTTTTGACAAGATTGTTGAATCTTCTAAGAAGACAGATGAATTTTTAACCAAATAGTTTAATTTTAAATTAAAAGAAAACAATTTTCAAACAAAAATGGAATAGGTTAATTTCTAGTTAAAAAATTAATTTTTAACAAAAAAGAATTTTCAACAAAATAGTTAAATTTTCAAACAGATAGATGAATTTTAAGCCAGAAAAAAAAGAATTTTCAATAAAATCGTTGAAGCCTCAGCCAAAAGAGATGAATGACTTTTTAACCAAATGCATACTTGAATTTTCAACTAAGAGGATTAATCTGCCAAAAAGACAAACTTTTAAACAAAATGCATGAATTTTCAACTTAATAGCTGGGTTTTCAACTGAAAAAGATAAATTTTCAACAAGAAAATGGAATAGTTAAATTTTCAGTTCAAAAAACTAATTTTCAACGAAAAAGGGAGTTTACAACCAATTAGTTACATTTTTAACCAAACAGTTAAATTTTCAACCAGAAAAAATGAAGAATTTTTAACAAAATAGCTGAATCTTCAAACAAGACGGATGATTTTTTAACCAAATAGTAGAATTTTCAAGTTTTCAACAAAATACACGCATTTTCAACAAAATAGTTGAATTTTAAATTTAAAAAAATTCCAAGCATAAATGGAATAGTTAAATTTCTAGTTAAAAGAATTAATTTGTAATAAAAAAAGAATTTTCAACAAAATAGTTGAACTCTCAACCAAAAAATGGAATATTAAAGTTTTCAGTTAAGAAAATTAATTTTCAACGAAAAAGGGAATTTTCAACCAAACAGTTTAATTTTCAACCAGAAAGAAAACAAATTTTTAATAAAATAGTTAAATCCTCAAACAAGACAGAAAAGATAAATTTTCAACCAAAGCATGGAATAGTTAAATTTCAGGTAACAAAAATTAATTTTCAACGAAGAATCGAATTTTCAAGAAATTAGTTAAATTTTCAACCAGAAAAAAAGAATTTTCAACAAGATTGTTGAAGCTTAGAAGAAGACAGATGAATGTTCAACCTCATATTTGAATTTTTAACTGAAAAAGATCAATTTTCAGCCAAAAAATATAATGTTTAAATTTTCAGTTAAGAAAATTAATTTTGAACGAAAAAGCGAATTTCCAACCAATAAGTTACATTTTTAACCAAATAGTTAAATTTTCAACCTGAAGAAAAAAAGAATTTTTAACAAAATAGTTGAATCTTCAAACAAGATGGATGATTTTTTAAACAAATAGTTGAATTTTCAAATTTTCAACAAAATACACGGATTTTCAACAAAATAGTTGAATTATCAACCAAAAAATGGAGAATTAAAATTTTCAGTTGAGAAAATTAATTTTCAACGAAAAAGGGAATTTTCAAACTGAAAAAAAAAGAATTTTCAGCAAGATAATTAAAGATTAGAAGAAGATAGATGAATGTTAAACCTCAGGTTTGAATTTTTAACTGAAAAAGATAAATTTTCAACCAAAAAATTTAATGTTTAAATTTACAGTTAAGAAAATTAATTTTCAACTAAAAAATGAATTTTCAACCAAACAGTTGAATTTTCAACCGGAAAAAAAAAGAATTTTCAACAAGATATTTGGATCTTCAAACAAGACGGGTGATTTTTTAAACAAGTAGTTGAATTTTCAAGTTTTTAACAAAATACACACATTTTCAACAAAATAGTTGAATTCTCAACCAAAAAATGGAATGTTACAATTTTCAGTTAAGAAAATTAATTTTCAACGAAAAAGGGAATTTTCAACCAAACAGTTGAATTTTCAAACAGAAAGAAAACAAATTTGGAATAAAATAGTTAAATCCTCAAACAAGACAGAAAAGATAAATTGTCAACCAAAAAATGGAATAGTTCAATTTCAGATAACAAAAATTAATTTTCAACGAAGAAGCGAATTTTCAAGAAATTAGTTAAATTTTCCACCTGAAAAAAGGAATTTTCAACAAGATAGTTGAAGCTTAGAAGAAGACAGATGAATGTTCAACCTCATATTTGAATTATTAACTGAAAAAGATCAAATGTCAACCAAAAAATATAATTTTTAAATTGCCACATAAGAAAATTAATTTTCAACTAAAAAAGGAATTTCCAGCTAAACAGTTAAATTTTTAACCGGAAAAAAAGGAATTTTCAACAAGATATTTAAATCTTCGAAGAAGACAGATGATTTTTTTTATTTTTCAACCTAATAGTTTCATTTTTAACTGAAACAGACAAATTTTCAACCGCAATGTAGAATGTTTAAATTTTCACTTAAATTAGTTAAATTTTCAATCAAACAGTTGAATTTTCAACCTGAAAACAAACTGAATTTTCAACTGAAAAAGATAAATTTTCAAGCAAAAAATGGAATAGTTGAATTTTCAGTTCAGAAAATTAATTTTCAATGAAAAAGGGAATTTCCAATCAATTAGCTGAATTTTCAACTAGAAAAAAAAGAATTTTTAACAAAATAGTTGAATCTTCAAACAAGATGGATGATTTTTTAACCAAACGGTTGAATTTTCAAGTTTTCAGCAAAATACACGCATTTTCAAGCAAATATTTGAATTATAAATTAAAAAAATATATATATAAAAAAATCAAAACAAAAATGGAATAGTTAAATTTCTAGTTAAAAAAATTAAGGAAAAAAAAGAATTTTCAACAAAATAGTTGAATTCTCAACCAAAGAATGGAATATTACCATTTTCAGTTAAGAAAACTATTAATTTTCAATGAAAAAGGAATTTCTAATCAATTAGTTGAATTTTAAACCAGTAAAAAAAAGAATTTTTAACAAAATATTCGACTCTTCAAACAAGATAGAAAAGATAAATTTTCAACCATGAAATGGAATAGTTAAATTTCAGATAACAAAAATTAATTTTCAACGAAGAAGAGAATTTTCAACAAAATAGCTAAATTTTCAACCTGAATAAAAGAATTTCCAGCAAGATAATTGAAGATTAGAAGAAGATAGATG